>NQII01006906.1:28870-111222 GCA_002778355.1 Clitarchus hookeri | reverse complement strand
ACGAGATCGGCAATGGCCTGTAGTAAAGAACCACCCTAGTATTCGCTTGGAGAGTTTTCGGGGAACCGTGGAAAACCGGAGTTAAGATGACCGGATCAGGAATCGAATCGGTGCCCTCCCGAATTCAAGTCCATTGTGTTACCCCTGCACCGCCTCACTAGTTTTCCGTGACCACATAGTGGTCACGGAATTGGTATGACCGATTCGAATTTAAAGATTCAAGTTATGGTCAGAACACAGCCTTCTAATGGTTGGTCGAATGTTAAAAATCTATTTTTTAATCGACACAGCGACTCGTGAATTACAGTCGGTGAAGTAATCACTGTTTAGTATTAAACATTTTTCTGACAAAGGAAGGTTTTTGAGATTGTTAACAAAGTGGTTGGTAAACTGCAAACGCTGTCGCAAACGAGATGATAAACATACCTTCCGTCGTATGAATATATTTTTTCTTAAACAACCGTAACGTGTACCTCCATGAAAGGGTTCATGTTCTTATACTTATGCCTGATTGCATAGCAACATTATGGAAACACACATAATTTTTCTTCTTAATTAAATAATTTTTGGTTTGACAACCGTGTTCTACAAACGATTATAGACGAACCCATATCTCGCTGAATTTACGTTTGTCTGGTAAATGTGTTCGCGTTTGGAATGGCTACCGACTCAAAGATGTCTTTTCTTATACTTTAAAGTATCGTTGATAGGCGAAGACGGCCTTGCGAACGTCATAATAAAACCAGTTAAAGTACGCATGATAGCATATTCGACACATATTCTCTATTTTATAAGGTTTCTTCTTTCATAGTTTTATATTTTTCGGGAGATAAATAGTAGTAGGATAAACTGTTTTATGAATTATTGTTATTTACCTGCAGTTCACAATGTTCTGTGTCTTGTCTGGCTCTAAAGAAACAAACATTAATATAATTTAATTTTTATAAAATTACAGTTTACCAACCCTTAAATTATTTGTAATGGAAGAATTTACGCAAACTGATACATATTGTTTGGTATGAAATCCATTAATCCTTACGGGTTTTTTTTTTTTTTTGCAAAACTCGAAGTTTTAATGTATATATGAAATATAACGCATGTAATACAAACGATATAAATAATATATATAACTTGCTGTTTTTAAACAACACTGACAAACTGAGTATGTTATTTTTCGCAAAAATATAATACCAAAAATTATGTACCACATTTCCTTTAAGTAATAATAAAGGCCGCGCTCAGTTTTTTCAATGTACACATGCATTTCTCGCAAATGGAATACGTGAGAGTGTTCGGACAAGACTTTCTTTTTTGTTAGTTTGGACGTGGGGTTTTAAAAAAATTTGTGTTAAAAATATTTTACAACTTAGTGTTACACAGTTTCATGCAAAAACAGATTAATAAACACCATTTACTAAATGAAGAAGAATTGTATATCCAATCGTGTTTTCAGAATTGTAAGATCTCCGTTACACAAACCACTATCATAAATATGTTACTGAAACGCAAGTACTTTATATTATTATTAACTAAAACATTTCGGAACTCGATTTTTGGGTGCGCTTGAGGCCATTAATAGTTACTTAAAAGTGAATTTTCCACATAAGTTTTCGTCTTATATTCATTTTTTGTCTGAGTCTGTCGGTTTTGATAAAAAAACAATCTCTCTCTCTCTCTCTCTCTTTCACTGTATATATATATATATATCAATTTTTTTTTTTTTGGTACTGCGTGAATACCGTTACGTTTTTGTAGGTGTTGCAAGGGAAAGTGATTTTTAATGGGTAGACAGAGTATCTTTACACTTTCATCTCCTCATCAATCATCCCATTTTGACGTCTACACCCTTTTATTCTAAGTAACGGCTAAGAACTTTTTGGCTCACGATCCTCCAGCGTATAACATTGATGTCTTCCATAATCTCTCATCCACTTTCATTTCCCCATGACTCTATAACACATTTTATATAGCGAGAAACTTTCTCAATAGCATGGAACAATGGAGTGGAGTGGAGAGAAATGAGCGGCTGCTAACCTCGAGATCTTGAGAGCCGATGATGGTGAATAGAGGTGAGCATGTAGCAGCGCTGGAATGCATGGGCGAGGGAAATGGGAGATCCCCGAGAAAATCGCGACCAGCGGCATCGTCCAGCACGGTTCTACATGCAAAAATCCGGGTGCACCCCGCCGGGAATCGCCTAGGTGGGAGACGTGTATTCTGACCACTACACATACGCGGCCCTACAAAAGGAAACTGTTTTATCTCTTGAATGTCTTGTTAAAATACAGTAGAAACAAATATATTTCCAGGAGTTTAGTGGAAAAAGTATTAGTTTTATAGGCTATTCCAATAAGAACCGCTACCTTACTTAATAAAATGCTAAGTTAACATTACTATTAATAATTACGTTTTTGTAACACTGTATTAAATTATTCACAAAAAAACATAAATCCTTTTTTTTATTTCGCATTAATTTTATTCCAATTAAAATAAAGTAACACAATTTTCTCATTTTATTTAATTTGTCGATTTTGACTTTTACGGAAGTATATTTAACAATGTTTCCAAACATATAATATTACTTTTATTAAAATGCTATTCACTTCTTTAAACATGAATTTAAATATGGTGAATGACGTGCTAAAATTTTTGCTCTTAACATCACATTTTTAAGAGCAGCCCAAATACCTCAACTCAAGTCAACGTTCTGAATTTTCTGTGATTTCAGTTTACGCTCGCATGCTACATTAATACAAAATAATGTATCTGTAAATTGTGTTTGAAAACAAAACAGGTGTTTTCTAAAATGCTGAAAATATCTCGTTGCTCCATGTTCCTTTGAATTATGATGTTATGTAATGCTTTAGTTATGTTAATATTTTACTTTATAAACAATTATCGGTCAACTAAAAATTATAAAATTACGCATAAGTTATTCATTTTATAACAGGAATTCAGCCATAAAAAAAATTCCCATTAAAAACATTTATAAAAAAAAGAAACAATTGAATATCAAAAATGTTTTCTTATTTATTTTATGAGATAAATGAAAATATGACACGTATTCTTGTACAGCAAACAGTTCGTTCGTTATGGACTACGAAAAATAATAATCTTAGCGAAATTTAAAATTAAATTTTTAATCTATTATTACACTTGAATACGATTTCATGTTAAATAATTAAAAAATTATACCTTGGCAAACTTCTTACCGACACGGTTTATGGTTTAAAATTAAGTTCCAAGAATCGATAAAACATTAAATTCAATCTACGTCATTTCACATGTTAAATGACTTGGTGTTTTTGAAGAAAATACACTCCGCAGAAAAATTTCTTATTCTTTATCATTTATTCAACCCTGTGTTAAAAGCTTAGTCTACACCTAATCATATATTCTATAAAGTAAATAATATTAATTTATTTCGCTACCAAATTATATAAATAACTACATTTCTCGCTTAAAAATAGGCGGAAGAACTTGTTTAATAAACTATTTAATTGTATTGAAAAACAAAGCTATAGACTGAGAAACGTACTGCTGCCGACCCGTATCAACAAGGACATATACAAACGGATAAGAAAATTGTTTCACTGCAGTAATATATCATCTAAGAACGACCGGTGTGGTTCCACTGCAAGGTGCAAAATGAAATGCAAGAAATTTGTAATATGATTGATAATATATGGCCATTTTTTAATGGACGTTATCCTTGGCCGAAAGATGTCGAATTAATTAATATAAATGAAACGCCGCAAACAAATAAAAATATGGTACCAGACGACAAGAATCTAGGAATCAAAAGTTATTCCAGCAGTCGCTGAAACAGACAACGAACGAGTAGTCTGACAAATACGGAATTACAGAACAGAAAAAGAACACAACAACGATCGAGCACAGTGAAAACCAATTAAGTTCAGTTTTAAATAATTAAAAACCGACCAAAAACATTAATCTTAGCAAAAATGGGACCCAAAACGACATTATATCCGTAGCATATAAACAAAAAACCAGTATAGTTTAAACAAACAAACAATTTATTCAACACAAATGCGGTAAAACCCCAAATGTAAAGGATAATGTACACAGCAGAGACGAAAAAATGAGCACCTTCCAAATAATTGAATAAAGACCTGAAATAATTTCAATTTAGAGGAAACAAAACTTCAGAAATATGAGGCGGGAACATTTTTCCCGACGCTGAAGCGTCATGAAGTCTTGTGTTGTTTCTGTTGCACGGCGAGGAGTGAGAGCGATTTTTATTTGTCGGTAACTTATGTCGAAAAAGAAAAGAAGAAATTTAATCCTTGGCAAATTTTGCATTCCTAATTATTATTTTATATGATGAACCAATTCATGTTTCATGATTGTATTATAAGATCCAGAAATGTATTTCACATCATTCTTTAATATAGTGTACTTTCTGGAGAACATTGTTTTGATTTTCCGGATTATTATAATACATAGAAGTTTTCACTACTACTTTGAAATATTTTACTTAGTATTGTAATTCAATTTTAAAATTTTTCCTAAAATAAAGTATAAAAATATCAAAAAATATGTTACAACTTCCCAAGTTAGTAAGAATGAAATATTAACACACACACACACATATATATACGCACATATATATTTCAATAAAATTAGTGTTAGGCTACAAAATTTCAAATATCCGGCACAAATTTTGTTATAAACGAGATTATGCTTCGTGGATGAAATATTAATTATTACTTTTTTAGATGGTTTCTTTAATATTCACGCTAGATTTAAAAATTATAAAAAAAACACTTTTTGTTTGACATAATAAAGTTTAAAAATATGATCGTTCACTAAATGCATGATGTAGAATTTTCAGAAATTGTTTTGTATGCTCTATTGTGTCATTGTGTAGTCTATTAAATATATTTTACTATTTTCTTTGTATTTCTTATAATTAAGGTTATATTTTCAAGTACCGTTTTAATTATTTTCTATTGTGACTACATCGAAATATGTTCGTGGCGAATTTGAATATTTTAATATACATTATTAATTTCACCATATATCAGTTAAAAATTTTTTTTTATTTTTATGAATTATTTTACAAATAAATGCAATAAGGGAGTATAAATAAAATTAAATTCATATTTAAAATCGCACATCATGCATTTTCAGCGAACTATAAGCATTTATAATTTTTTCTTGTTATTCGTATTTTTAACTTTTGCCAATGACATACGAGAGTTGGAGTTGTCGACATCTGTCCAATAAGATGTCGATAATAGTGCTATGTGCTTTTTACCTCACAAACGCTGTAGTAGTACACGAAAATGTTGTCAAGTTTTAAATTAATCTACANAAAAAAACACTTTTTGTTTGACATAATAAAGTTTAAAAATATGATCGTTCACTAAATGCATGATGTAGAATTTTCAGAAATTGTTTTGTATGCTCTATTGTGTCATTGTGTAGTCTATTAAATATATTTTACTATTTTCTTTGTATTTCTTATAATTAAGGTTATATTTTCAAGTACCGTTTTAATTATTTTCTATTGTGACTACATCGAAATATGTTCGTGGCGAATTTGAATATTTAAATATACATTATTAATTTCACCATATATCAGTTGAAATTTTTTTTTTATTTTTATGAATTATTTTACAAATAAATGCAATTAGGGAGTATAAATAAAATTAAATTCATATTTAAAATCGCACATCATGCATTTTCAGCGAACTATAAGCATTTATAATTTTTTCTTGTTATTCGTATTTTTAACTTTTGCCAATGACATACGAGAGTTGGAGTTGTCGACATCTGTCCAATAAGATGTCGATAATAGTGCTATGTGCTTTTTACCTCACAAACGCTGTAGTAGTACACGAAAATGTTGTCAAGTTTTAAATTAATCTACATTCGATATTACATAAAGTTACTGTAAGTGCGTTATTTTGGATGCCGACAATACAAATAAGCATTAGCACTACGACTGTGTTGGTTTAGAGTGATCTCAGACAAACATCGCCAAATACTTCCAGCCTGAAGGATTGGATGACAACGTTAATTAGTATTAATAGTGGGAAATTTAACTAATTTATATGTTATGCCCAAAACAAGACAGTTATCCGTACAATTACGAACTTGGCTATCGCATAATTTGTAGTTAAATCATAACTTTACCCCAGGAGCCTTCTAAGAACTTAGGATGAGATGATAGAGACATTAATTGTTCGGCAAACGCTGCTATTATTCGTGCAGCCAGACATAATGGGGCGCTAAACTGAACTATTAATCTCTATTGTTACTCATCTTACACACGATCCCCCATTGCGTGTACTCCAAGACCGCTTCCGGAAGGTGACGTGGGCAAAAGCCCAGCAACCGCAGAAGTTAATTACCGCCAAGTCAGCGGGGTATCTAATAATTCCGTCCCCTATCGCCGGCCCAGTTAACCCGGAGGACGGAACGAGGTGGGAAGAAAGAAGTGGAGGGAATGGAAAATACGAATTACGGCTTCCATCTCGCGTCCGTGCGAAGCGGGGACATCAACAGCGACCGCGTTCGACTGAAAATGGGAAAATCTTTTTTAAACGAGTTTACCGTTGCTCGCGGTTGCCGCAAATGGCGTGGGATAGGCGCGTGGAAATGGTGTTCGCGCCATTGCTATCTACCACAACACTCCCACGCAAAAAAAAAACACTCCAGAATAAGCGTGGAGAAATGGCTGGGTTTGTTACATGATGTTTTCTACGTATATTGCAATTTTATTTTTCCTACCAAAGTTTACTCTACTTTCTAATTGCAGCACAAACATTTGCTTATGGCGCGTTTTAAAGTTATTGCTTTTAATAAACAGGTATTTGCATTTAAATGCAGTAAATTGTTATCACAAAAAAGGTTGCTAATATGATGTAATAAATGGTTATTCCGGATGTGTAAACTATGCATTACAGATTGTTACTTCTTGACTTGTCGAGAGTAGGAGAGACTAAAATTGAAATTATCTCTGCTTACATAAAGTACGAAAATTATTTAAGACTTGTTAAATGTTTTGCAATAAAATATGCATGTTCATATTAATGGTACTTCTCTCCTGTCTAATGATCTTGAATATCGAAATGTTATTAAACTATATTGAAAATCAATATAGTAATATATGTGTATGAATAAGTAAACTAGGCATTCCAAAAGCTCCACGTTATGTTCGTTTTGTTATAGAACTTATGCGCATTCTTAAAGATGTGCCCAGGAGAAAATGATTATAGACTAGAGATGGAATCTAAATATATGTGTAATGATTATTAACATAATAGTAAATTAGGTTCGTTAAGAAAGGTGTTATCAGTTAGAACAAGAAGTTACTGATATAACTAATAAGCCTAATTTCCGCAACAGGGTTGCAATTTATTTTAAATAAGTTCTTAAAAGCTGCATTGGCAGGTAGGAATCGACTTCCCTTAGAAAGAAATAACATTATAAATGCAACCAGAAACTTATACAACAGTAGTGAGACAATTACAAATACACACGTGCCTTACCCTGGACTTGAACCCAGAAAACCTAGTACAATAAGCTAGCACGTAATGCACTGCATTATGGAGATCGAATTTGGAGAATCCGCTTCGGATTTAATCGGTCTAATGTTTCAAATGATATAGTTTACTAAACTAAAAAATTTATTACAGTGCCGCCATTTTGAAAATAAGTGTCTGAGATATATAAAACATGTATTTTTATATGGCCTACTGTAGCGCTACTTGTATGAAGAATGTGGTGGAAATCTGTTGTTTGGTCTCTGACATATGTTATTAAAAATTTAATTTTCTTATTTGGTGCTATCATGCAAGATTGCCAAAAAGAGTCTCTAAGTACAACGTTTCTAACGTAAACTGCCTACATACAAATTTTGGTTGAATTTCGTAAAAATTTTTTCAATAAACGTGGCAAACATACCTGAATTATTTATGATGCTGCCATTTTGAACATCGTTTGCTGAACCATTTGAATAATAAAATTTTACAAGGCTTTATGCAATATATGGTGTGCACAATTTGGTACGAATTAGTTGAAATGTTCCAGTGTAACATTTGGTAGGAATCGGTTGATTGGTCTTCGAGATATGGCATAAAACCTCGATAAATTTCATATGGTAACCTTCATAAATGGAGGGAAAAAAATTTATGTAGTAGCACATTAGATGATCGTATACTGCCAATATAAAAATTTAGTTAAAATATTTATTACAGCTTCATGGATATGGCACACAAAGCCTAAATTATTTTGAAGCCACAATTATGAAAATAAGTGTGCCATACTTAAAAAAGACATATATTAATATGGTCTACCACAGTGCAACATCTTCGTCAAATTTTGTAAGAATGCCTTTATTGTTTCCCGAGATATTAGATAAATACTTTATTTTTTATTGGTGTGGCTATCATACAAAATGGAAGATAAATTAGGCTATATACAGACATATTTTATGGTTGTAATAGGCACTGCCAGCAATATATATTAAGTTGGAAATTAGTTTCGTTGATAAAATATACTGAGCTAAAACACTTATACAACCACCATTTTGATAATAAGTTCCTAACTTACTTAAAACATATCAGTTTATACCACCTGCTGCAGTACTATTTGTATACCAAATTTGGTGGGACCTCTTAATTTTGTCCAGGGATATGATATAAAAAGCTGATTTATTCCCATGGCGATATCTTACAATATGGAGGACAAAAGATGGTCCATGTAGATAGAGTTGATAGTTGTAATATCTACTGCCAGTATACAAAATTAAATTAGAATATATTACATGGTTGCAACAATATTGCAATATACGTTAAAATGGCTATGTGGCCACCATTTTGAAAATAAGTGTCTGACATTCTTAAGACGCCAATCAAAATCAACTGCCTCAGTACTACTTGTTTGCCAAATTCTATAGCAATCGGTAAATTCTGTTCTGAGATTAGCACAAATAACTTCATTTATTCGCAATGCGATATCTTGCAAAATGGCGGACAAAAGGTGAACCATGTTGATACAGTTAATAGTTGTAATATCTACTGACAGTATATAATGATAAAATGGAAATTATTAAACTATATATAATTTAAAGCTAACATAACTAAATGTCCACCATTTTGAAAATAAATGTCTGATGTTTGTAAAACATGAAATTTTACATCATCAGTCACTGTACTGCTTGTTTTCCGAATTTGAAGATCCGGTCAATTTTTTCTTGAGATACGTCATAAAATTTTATTATTCGAATGGTGCTAGCTAACAAAATGACGGAAAAATATTTGCTTGGCACAGATACAGTTTCTACTTGCAATGTTTACTGTCGGCATAAAAAGTTATGTTGGAATTGATTCCTTAATTTCGACTATCTTGCATTCTGAGCTAAAATAACTACATTGTTGACATTTTGAAAATCAGAGTCTGACGTCCTTAAAATATTTCACGTAACACCACTTGGTTGCCGAATTTGGTAGGAATCGGTAAATTTTTTTACTGAGATATGAGATAATTACTTTATTTAACCGTATGTCATTACCATCCAATTTGGCGGACAAAGATAGTTGTTTATTGGTATATATGATAATTGTTTCAGATACTTTCAGTATACAAAATTTTGTTGAAATTGTTTATATGGTATAGTAAATATATAAAATAAACCTAAAAAATGAGCGTGACCACCATTTTATAAATAAGTACTTATTAAGTTCATCACTTACGTTTACTTGGCTTATCATAGTTTTACTTACCTGCCATATTGTGTGAGAATTGGTTTAATAGTTATCGATAAATAATGTAAAATATTTTTTTTTGTTTATTAAGTGCTAATTTTAAAATGGCAGGACAAACAACAATATTCATATCAAAATTTTATTCCTAATTCATCGTTTACCTGCACGAAAATTTTGTTTGAAATCAGTTGAAAAGTTTTCGAAATATCACATAGCACTCCAAATTTGAAAATGGCTGCCATTTTAAAAGTAAGTGTCTAACCTAGTCGGAAACTATAAAAGTCAGGTGCCCTCTTTAATTTTTATATTTGTACCAAGTTTGGTGAAATTAGGTGAGCGCGTTCAACAATTACTCCCACGTACAACACACATAGGCACACACAGGCACACACACAAGACACCCCTGCATACACACAAATGCAAACACTGACACACAGTCAGGAAAGTGATCTCATTAGCTATTATTTCCGTTGAAAAGTACGCTGAAAACATACTCGTAATATTGATTTACTAATATCAACAAGTAGATTTTCCGTTGAAGCGCGACTTATATATATTTTGTGTTCTATGCGTTGACCTTTACTTCATACTTTAACATTATTTAAGAACTTCTACTGATTTTAGCGTTAAAGCCATATGACGTATGGTACGAAACTATAAAAAAAATATTAATATTTTGCTTTTTTATACTTCGGAATGTTTATTAATTTTCGTTATCACATTCCAATTCCAAAGTAACGTTGTAGAACTTGATTGAATTAACTTTTAGTGTTACAAAAATATTCTTGGTAACATGTTTCAAAAGAACCATAAAAAATATTGCGTTGTAGCAGTAGAAGCGCAAACCCAGTGGCGAGCCAGGTTTGATTCTCGGCCAAGTCTGACAAAGGTTTTCGCATTAAGAAACGTAAGCGTTGGCGTTTGTTTCTCCAAATTACATTCCTATGTGATACAGCCCCACACCACTTCACTCACTCCAGCTGTAAAGCTCTCAGTTGATAAGCGCCACCCACATCTATCGCCAGTGGTAGATAAAGTCGTGAGCCACAGTGNCCAGCTGTAAAGCTCTCAGTTGATAAGCGCCGCCCACATCTATCGCCAGTGGTAGATAAAGTCGTGAGCCACAGTGCGCCCCATGACATAAATGATTTTTCCATTGAAAGAGTGGGAGGGAGTAGTTCAGTTGAGAGATTTGGGCTGCTCTTAACTACAGGGTCTTGAGAGCCGATGAGAGTGGAATCAGGTGAGAATGGAGCAGCTCTGGAATGCAATAGCGGGGGAAATGGTAGATGCCCGAGAAAACCCGCTGACAAGCGGCATCATCCGGCGCGATTCCCACTTGCCAAAATCCGGGAGTGACCCGGCCGGGGATTAAGCCCGGTTCGTCATGGTGGGAGGCGAGCGGTCTAACCGCTCAGCCACCACGGCCGCTGGGAGTAAGNCGGGGATTAAGCCCGGTTCGTCATGGTGGGAGGCGAGCGGTCTAACCGCTCAGCCACCACGGCCGCTGGGAGTAAGTAGTGGGAACCTTCTGGTGTGTCGCGCCCACGGTATAATATCGTTGCTGTAGCGTCTCTCTCTCTCTCTCTCTCTCTCTCTCTCTCTCTCTTTCGTTACAGCGGCTACGACACGTTGGTGCCATTGATTTTACGTCCCTCACGCCCTCTTGACGTTACTCTGGCAGTACATTCTATAATCCATTCACGGTTGCTTCACACTTTTATGAAACCCTGCTTAAGTTATACTTTCAGGATATTCCTCCGCCTTGTGCAAACTAGGAAATTACACCAAAGTACAACGAACCGAATTAGTGCGCACTCGGCTGTAACAACATTTTGCATGCGAACTACTTAGTACTAGGCGCTACCAACATACATGTTTTCTCGCTGTTTTATTTATATTTATTATAAATAAAATATTATAGTTTATAAATGTAATACAGGTAAATATTTCATTAAACGAAAAGTAAGGTGCTTTTACGTTAATAAAGGTATAAAAATCTTTGTGTGCATGCATATTTAGGAAATANCGGGGATTAAGCCCGGTTCGTCATGGTGGGAGGCGAGCGGTCTAACCGCTCAGCCACCACGGCCGCTGGGAGTAAGAAGTGGGAACCTTCTGGTGTGTCGCACCCACGGTATAATATCGTTGCTGTAGCGTCTCTCTCTCTCTCTCTCTCTCTCTCTCTCTCTCTCTCTCTCTTTCGTTACAGAGGCTACGACACGTTGGTGCCATTGATTTTACGTCCCTCACGCCCTCTTCACGTTACTCTGGCAGTACATTCTATAATCCATTCACGGTTGCTTCACACTTTTATGAAGCCCTGCTTAAGTTATACTTCCAGGATATTCCTCCGCCTTGTGCAAACTAGGAAATTACACCAAAGTACAACGTACCGAATTAGTGCGCACTCGGCTGTAACAACATTTTGCATGCGAACTACTTAGTACTAGGCGCTACCAACATACATGTTTTCTCGCTGTTTTTATTTATATTTATTATAAATAAAATATAATAGTTTATAAATATAATACAGGTAAATATTTTATTAAACGAAAAGTAAGGTGCTTTTACGTTAATAAAGGTATAANATTAAACGAAAAGTAAGGTGCTTTTACGTTAATAAAGGTATAAAAATCTTTGTGTGCATGCATATTTAGGAAATAACTAAACGTGTCATACATGGGGTGATGTTTCCAAGGTTTGATTCAAGAAGGGTGAAGAAAACGTGAATAGGCTATACCACGTTTACTTAAGTTAGTTCCTTGGCAGTAGCAGCTGATAACAGGTTTGCAATTTTCAAGGGTTAAATGTGTTCACGACGTAACTATACAAGAAACATTTCCATTATACTATACAACAATTTCAAAAACCAGATATAAAATGGAAAGCTATAAACGTNAACTATACAAGAAACATTTCCATTATACTATACAACAATTTCAAAAACCAGATATAAAATGGAAAGCTATAAACGTGAAAAAGTAAAGTTAAGCATGTTATAATATTTATTGGCATTAATTTTGTAAAGATGGTGAACAAATGTGCAATTTANTAAAAAGTAAAGTTAAGCATGTTATAATATTTATTGGCATTAATTTTGTAAAGATGGTGAACAAACGTGCAATTTATTTTGACAATCTGGAATTGTGGTGGTCCCTGTGCGAATAAATTTTCCTGAAGAAAGTATCGTAGAATAAGAAATGTTTCAAAGTCCTGTCATATTTTCCTTGTTTTTATTTCTCCCTAAATACCTCTATGTGAGTACATCTACAGCAAAAGAAAATATCGGCTACATTAAAGAAAGACAATTTTAAGCAAGTAATTATTAAGGCACTCGTCTGCTTGGTGCCTGAACTGCGTTGAAGCGCGTTTCAAATTTGAAATTTCACTCATTTATGTTCGACTACTGACATTTAAGCAATATATTTATCTACAAAAAACCGCTTCTCTCTAAGCACAAAAAAATATCCATCGAGAAATTATGCACAGTATGGAGACTAGAAGGTAATCCCTAGCAAAAATAAATGTTATTTTTCAAATCACCAATGGAAGTATCATTACGAAAAATAAACTTGGGCAATTATTTTGGTAGTCACTGCTGATGTGCAATTTAACGTAATATATAGGCTTATGAGTAAAAAAATCATGTTTTTCCCGTGATTATATCCCGAAGAATTTCTCTACCAGGCCGGAATATTATCAACACTTTTTTCAAAGACTGTTATTGATGAATATTTTAACATGACACAACTCTTTCTGAGATAGGTGACAGCTTTCAAGACATACTCATATAAATTTACATCCATGCCATACACGGGACAAAAACTTATAACTCTTCGCGCTGTAGGCCAGTACGTTAACAACTGCGCCACGGAGGTAGGCTACCAACTAAGTTATTANAACTTATAACTCTTCGCGCTGTAGGCCAGTACGTTAACAACTGCGCCACGGAGGTAGGCTACCAACTAAGTTATTAAGCCAATGTGCCTTTTAAAAGAAATATATACAATAATAAATGATAATATTTAACCAAAAATATGCATTTTTATATTTTATGAAATTACTTTTCGTTTTTAGTTCAATTGGCATCATTAGATTACTATTTTTTAAACAATAAGTACGTATGAACGCACGCACTTCGCCACCACATTTTATGGAATTTAAACATCAGAATTGAGCGTAATTATCGTTAAGATAACACGGAATGAATGTATTAATGTACATGTTATTTTGTAAAATTGTATTCTTATAGACGGAACCGGTATTTTAAAATGTAAATTTTTTGGATTCATTCGTATATGGGTCGATTAAATTTGGAAATGTATACAAAAAAAATTCATTCATATTACGTATGAACACTAACTGAACGGTCAAAAACTATTATCACCAAGAAACCAGTATCACAGTTGGTTAAAACGTCAATGGACAATGTTCCGTATTCTGTAACTGAAGGAAAACGGGCGTATTTTCACTAAATGTCCAGATGAAGTGTTTGAATGTAACTGTTTGGTCGGCCAGACGTCAATTACTGATTAAAAAAAACATATACATATGTGTGAGCACTGATTCTGGTTACTAGCGTGCACGTTCTCAGCATTGGGGTGCTTTACGAGGCGCTTAAAAGCATGAAGGTGTATTGCAACATACACTACGGATTCAGAAGAATTTAATCGAAGATACACATATATAATGACAGCCACATAACTGCAACAAAGACCTCTATATTCAAAAAAAGTGGTCTTATATATTAGAGGCTTCCAGGTAATATAAGCTAAATCTTTTGTTCCTAAAACACATTAAAAGCTCAGTGAAAAATTTCGCCATGAATAAAAAACACTAAATTTCTGCGGAGGTTTTTTTTAAAGTAATTTGTCAATTTTTAGCGGTTGTCAACATAAAGAAGAAATTAATCGAGACAATATGCCTAAATGTTATACAGTTACTATAAAATACTCGGTCTCATTTATAGATTCCTTGGCAAATTTTTTAAATTCTATTATTTAATCTTGTAGTAGTAGTTAAGAGTCGTTTCTGGTATACGTTTATTTTATTACCTAGAGAATATTTCACAGGGCAAGTGGTGCAGAAGGCTGGGTGGGGGAGGGTGTCGAATACACTCTAACAGGAACGACAATTCCACGCATCGTTCTGGCCGCCGTCCAAACTCACTCTACGTGCACGGACGTCGGAAAGTTGTGTCCGCTGTGAGATATGGTCATCAAGAACCACTAAATCGCCCGGCACATTCTCCGCGACAAACACTCCGCGCGAGGTGGTCTTTCAGTTTACTGTGACACGTATACGCCGCAAATATTGTCACACAGTTCGTGTCTGCGAAGAACAAAACCTCTCGCACCGACAACAAATGAATTCTGAGAGTTTTTTTTTGGGGAACTAACTAATTTCCCTAGCCTCTCGACTAACGCACAGTGCACACGAAAGGTTTTACGGCATNAACTTATAACTCTTCGCGCTGTAGGCCAGTACGTTAACAACTGCGCCACGGAGGTAGGCTACCAACTAAGTTATTATGCCAATGTGCCTTTTAAAGGAAATATATACAATAATATATGATAATATTTAACCAAAAATATGCATTTTTATATTTTATGAAATTACTTTTCGTTTTTAGTTCAATTGGCAACATTAGATTACTATTTTTTAAACAATAAGTACGTATGAACGCACGCACTTCGCCACCACATTTTATGGAATTTAAACATCAGAATTGAGCGTAGTTATCGTTAAGTTAAANATCGTTAAGATAACACGGAATGAATGTATTAATGTACATGTTATTTTGTAAAATTGTATTCTTATAGACGGAACCGGTATTTTAAAATGTTAATTTTTTGGATTCATTCGTATATGGGTCGATTGAATTTGGAAATGTTTACAAAAAAAATTCATTCATATTACGTATGAACACTAACTGAACGGTCAAAAACTATTATCACCAAGAAACCAGTATCACAGTTGGTTAAAACGTCAATGGACAATGTTCCGTATTCTGTAACTGAAGGAAAACGGGCGTATTTTCACTAAATTTCCAGATGAAGTGTTTGAATGTAACTGTTTGGTCGGCCAGACGTCAATTACTGGTTAAAAAAAAAACATATACATATGTGTGAGCACCGATTCTGGTTACTAGCGTGCACGTTCTCAGCATTGGGGTGCTTTACGAGGCGCTTAAAAGCATGAAGGTTTATTGCAACATACACTACGGATTCAGAAGAATTTAATCGAAGATACATATATATAATAACAGCCACATAACTGCAACAAAGACCTGTATATTCAAAAAAAGTGGTCTTATATATTAGAGGCTTCCAGGTAATATAAGCTAAATCTTTTGTTCCTAAAACACATTAAAAGCTCAGTGAAAAATTTCGCCATGAATAAAAAACACTACATTTCTGCGGAGGTTTTTTTTTAAGTAATTTGTCAATTTTTAGCGGTTGTCAACATAAAGAAGAAATTAATAGAGACAATATGCCTAAATGCTATACAGTTACTATAAAATACTCGGTCTCATTTATAGATTCCTTGGCAAATTTTTTAAATTCTATTATTTAATCTTGTAGTAGTAGTTAAGAGTCGTTTCTGGTATACGTTTATTTTATTACCTAGAGAATATTTCACAGGGCAAGTGGTGCAGAAGGCTGGGTGGGGGAGGGTGTCGAATACACTCTAACAGGAACGACAATTCCACGCATCGTTCTGGCCGCCGTCCAAACTCACTCTACGTGCACGGACGTCGGAAAGTTGTGTCCGCTGTGAGATATGGTCATCAAGAACCACTAAATCGCCCGGCACATTCTCCACGACAAACACTCCGCGCGAGGTGGTCTTTCAGTTTACTGTGACACGTATACGTCGCAAATATTGTCACACAGCTCGTGTCTGCGAAGAAAAAAACCTCTCGCACCGACAACAAATGAATTCTGAGAGTTTTTTTTTTTTGGGGAACTAACTAATTTCCCTAGCCTCTCGACTAACGCACAGTGCACACGAAAGGTTTTACGGCATNTTTTTTTTTTGGGGAACTAACTAATTTCCCTAGCCTCTCGACTAACGCACAGTGCACACGAAAGGTTTTACGGCATCCTGCACCGAAAAAACGTAAATATGACGGGATATTGCAGTTCTACGTTTTATCGAGTGCTGTGTTGTATGTTAAACTCGGTGCACAATATTCATAATTCTGTTTTGAACTACGTACTGTGGAAACGTAATCATGGAACAATTTTGTAGTGTATTCATGGTTATTTCTAAATTAATTCTGTAGCCTTCCTGAAGTTATACTTTCCAGTTATTAGCTACCTATCCTTTTACTGCATGTACACAAAACTAACACAAAACTATAAAAAACACACATGGGAAAATAACACACCATATTTGTGTGCTGTACAGAAGATCAAGAGTATAAATTGTTATAGCCTGATCAGAGTTAATGGAGCACTTTTGAAAACGAACTTTGAAAATTGTCTCTTCCCCTACGGGCATATAGTGTTAGGTAAACCTTCGTGAATGCTGCAATTATATATTTTGCTTTCTTTTTTTTATGTTTATAAGTGTAAGCATTAGCAAACATATAAAATATTTTCTTTACTAATAATTTCAGTTTCACTTGACCGAAACATGAATAACGTAATCAGGCGCATGGCAATGTTTATTTTACCCATGTAGTTAATATTGAGTAGAGCAATGTCACTAGCTGCGCAGAACCAGACGCTGTGGTTCAACATTGAGCTGCTTTGTAGCCGACACGACTATCATAAACAACTTGGGTGTAATTTGAGGCTAGAACACTAATTATATAAACAGGGCTTTCATGTGTTTGTATACCTGCCTCTAACAAAATGTTGACGCAATTATATTAAAGAAAATTTGGCAAAAGTGTTTTATTCATATAAAATTGCTTGTCTTTAAAAAATTTAGATACAAACACACACTTTCATCACTGTTGACCAATGCAACTTTGAAAGTTGTGTATGTTTGGTTTAGGTCAGTATTGTGTAAATTCACTGAAGGCGAAGAATTGGGTTACCTCATCTTTGGTCTATGATTTTACCTACGGTGAATCAATAAAAATGTGCATAAAATTAAATCTGAAATAGGGCTTACGAAAATGCTCATTTTACTGTGAATAGCCTATCTTAAATTGGCACGTGTTTCCATCAGTTTCACCTGGAATCTTAAGTATGCTGGTGCGATACCTTTTTTTTTACAAATAATATATCAAAACTCTTTAGAATATCCTTTTACTTAATGTTTCTTGCTCGTAATTATTAAGATTTCTTTCGGTTATTCTGGTTCATTAAACCTCTCACTGCCCAACTTCGATTTCTGGAGTCCTCTCCCGTTGCCTGAAGGGTGAACCAGCGTGAACAACTTAAGAACTGCCATTAAGAACCAAATATCTTTTTTTAATTTTCTTGTGTCAAGTGAAATGATATACTTATATTTTCATGCGAAACATTTTGTAACTCCACCTGATAGCTCTGATGTTGCCCTATCTTTAAAGAAAATTCGTTGCTGAAATTATTACGAGTCTTGAATTTAATGCTCAGAGTTGGGGCCTGGTAGTATAACCAAATTGTTACACAATAAAACTCCTTTGGTACATTTACTTCAAACATTTACAAGGGTCTCTATTTGTAAACAAGCGTCAATCATACTTTACGTCATGCACATTTATTTTGACCAGAAAGTCATTACTTGCTTACAAAATTTGGACTGTATCAGTTGTGTAATTTGTGGGAATATGTATACTTGTCATATTTTACTATATTCGAAACTAAATTTAATTTAGTTCCTTTATTCATATTCTGCATATGAGTAAACCTTGTCTTGGAAACCTTGTGGCTTATTTCATATAAACCTGAAATTCTGGGAGTGCTTATTTATTATAAGTAGCATAACTGAGGATTTACTCGATATTGAAATTGTCGGTTTGTAAAATACCGTAAAAGCGAAAAAAGTAAATTACAATGAAACCAGAGAAATATGAAAATAATGAAGCAAAATTAAGTGCTACTTCACTTAAATAAATGAAAACTTTAAAGAATTATTCAATCATTTTTAAAGTTATAATGTCATAAAAATGTATTATTCCGTCATATCTACTGAACCATTATACCTATTTCAAAAAAAACTTAATACGGGGCGATTGACTGTTGTCTACAATTTCTCTGAAATTATTTAACAGTTTTACACCAAAATATTAATGTGCTGAAATACCCAACGTGGGTTCTTTAACTAAGAAATAGTTCCATCAATTCTTCTTTTTTTTTCTTCAAAGTAGCACTACCGTTAACATAGATATCTTTGAGAATTTTTTAACTGCTGCACATTTTGCTACCAAATCTGGTAGCAAATTCTCTCTGCCGAAACTACTTTTAACACATAATCATTCTCTATCAGGTTTTAAGGAACGTGTTAATATTACTTTAATATACAAGTACCGAGAGAAAACAAGGATTTTTATAGTTAGCACATAATTATACTTTATTTAATATTTTGAGGAACTTGTTAATATTACTTGAATATAGAAATGCCGAGGGAAAAAAAATTAAATTACTTGGATGACTCTTATCTTTTTCCGAATATCTATAGAACCTACATGGCAAAAGAAAAAGGGTCGAAATTTAAGTCCATAAAAGCGATAGTTTATTTATATATATTTCGATAACGGTTCCGATAAGTTTTTGACAAGTAGCCCTGATAACATTTCGGAAAATAGAGAGAGGTTGGTAGGAGGGTGAACTAAAATTATAAGTAATTATTCACTTTATTTTATTCATATTGTACAGAAGCTTGCGGAAAATTATTCATTACTGACCTGAATGTAATAGAATTCGTTTCCAAAGGTACTAGTATTTGATTTATATTGATCATATTTATGTGATTAAATACTGGAAATAGAGCTTAAAAATTTGTTGTCTTTTAACTGATTCGAATTGTATCGTAAGGAGTCTCTGTGGTAACATATTTTAGACGACCAATTTATAGTAAAAATTAATTTATTTAATACAGTTCAAAAACATTATAACCTTGTCATCGGCGCAATATTACATATTTTTTTAGTTCTGCTACTTTTGTCACCATTCTGAATATCGGTAAAAGTCCAAATAATGGTAATAGTTATGTCACTTTAGAATAGGCATATACTCTCTTGCTTTAAACAACGAAAAAAATAAGTGAAATATTTTCAATTGTGTACGGTACGAGTTTGTGTAGATTAGTTTCCTTAAATTTGTATCTGCTTTAACGTAGATACACCAAAAATTTACGAAACGTGTTCCACGTATATTTTTGAACTACTTTTATTTTATTCGAAATGAATTATAAACTAAACACCATATAAAATAACCTTTACGATTTCGATAAGAAATTCCTTATTCTCGATTACGTCTCAGCTTGTGTACTGATGTTCGCAATGTTATGTATAATGCACGCACCAAATATTTCCGGAGGTCCGATTTACAGCCGCACATTTCTTTCCATTCTCTGTGAAATGTTGGAGCCTTTTTCTTTTCGAAACGAGAGGCAGGGTTATTTTACGAAGAAGCTATAATGGTCGTGCCTGTAAATGGCATGGCCATTTGCCTCTTCGTGTGGCGAGGGGAAAGAAAGAGTAGAAGAAAATTGGCAAACGACGAATTGGAAATTTGCGAGCGGAACAAAATTGTTTCCTAGCCTGCCGCAGGATGTCGTTGAAAACAAATTTCCTTTTCTCTGAGAAGACCTCCCGCCGCCTGGAATCGCCGTCTATAAAATAATGCTTAGCGTTCGGCGGCGTTACTTACGTCAGGCCAAACATCTGTCAGAAGGCTGGATGCCGCTTCGTTTATCGGATCCGTGCGAGAGCGAGCCTTGGCTTGCAGCCAACTGACTTTCGTTAACACGACCCCTTAAGCACTCGGCTGTACCATCTGGTAATAGCTTGTTGGCGTCTGTGTAGCAAATGCTGTCAAAGATTAAACAAGCCACCCAAACTCGCGATGTACCTTGACGCGAAGCCTTCCCATACCAAATATTTTTCTAAGTTTACGTGATGAAAATTTTTTTTTTTCTCAGTTTGAACGATAAATGCTGTGATAAAACTTAAATGGATATTTTATAAATGTTCATTAGTTTGAACATTATTTTGAAAAATATATTTGTCTATGTTTAAGTGACACGCTGTAGTTGGATTATGAAATGTTTATGCTTGAAATAGAAAAAATAATTTTTCAATAATTGAGTGTCTCCCCTCCATAATTTTTTTTTTTTTTTAGCTATGAACTAATATTATTTAATATAATGCCAGACTTTGGGTTGTTGAATATGTTTTTTATTCACCTCTTATAAGTTTTTCCTTTTTTTTCTTGTTCTCTCATTAAACATTACATAAAAATAACAATTTTATTTTGTAAAATTTATTTCATCAGAAAGTCTGGATGACGTTACGTGAAACGTTAGTTAAAAGTACAAAGAAAACATATGTCGTGGAACATTTCTTTCTTTCTTTCAGTTAATCAGATAAAATACTTAGAGAAGAAAACCGAAATAAAAATTTTATGAACCTAATATAAAAGTTTTAAAATTACTTATTTTATATATTCTTCTTTCATTAAGACGGACGTATAGTGAAGAGTTTTAGCAAAATTAATTACTCTACTTTTTTAATTTTTGCAGTTAAGAAATTAAAATTCCGAGTAACTTGTTTGACTTTCTTGGCTTATCGTAACACTGGAAATAGCACGTAACAACCAAGTGAGATATTAAAATATATAGTGCTGTTTTCATAGATTGCAGCTGTTTACGGTGGATTATGCACTGTGAAATCATAACTTGAAAAATGCCTTTGGTTCTCCCTGCATGTATATAAACAGACACGTAGACTGGTATGCGCGCTTGAAAGTTGGTAACGATGGCAGAAAAGTTGTTCCATAATGAATTAAACTATTAGGTCACATTTTGTAAAAAAATTGACTTGTTTAATTTGCTATGTTTTTTCGTGCATTAAAGTGAAATATCTAGCAAATTTTATAATATTTATTTTGTAATAATTACTAAGTTTAATTTTACCGACGCATTGATAAAGTGATCAGGTCCATGGCCGTGTTAATTTTTAATATGGTGGAAGAATACACTACGTACATACAAATAGGTCTTAAGCATGAATTTTAAAATTGCTCAGATGATTGATAACAGCCTAAAATAAACAATTTTCCGTTTATGCTGCGCCGCTGCCTTGGAAAGGTTCATATTTAAAAACTGCACATCTATACGTATGAAGTGTAGTTCGGATGAAACTGAGTNATGAACTAATATTATTTAATATAATGCCAGACTTTGGGTTGTTGAATATGTTTTTTATTCACCTCTTATAAGTTTCTCCTTTTTTTTCTTGTTCTCTCATTAAACATTAAATGAGAATAACAATTTTATTTTGTAAAATTTATTTCATCAGAAAGTCTGGATGACGTTACGTGAAACGTTAGTTAAAAGTACAAAGAAAACATATGTCGTGGAACATTTCTTTCTTTCTTTCAGTAAATCAGATAAAATACTTAGAGAAGAAAACCGAAATAAAAATTTTATGAACCTAATATAAAAGTTTTAAAATTACTTATTTTATATATTCTTCTTTCATTAAGACGGACGTATAGTGAAGAGTTTTAGCAAAATTAATTACTCTACTTTTTTAATTTTTGCAGTTAAGAAATTAAAATTCCGAGTAACTTGTTTGACTTTCTTGGCTTATCGTAACACTGGAAATAGCACGTAACAACCAAGTGAGATATTAAAATATATAGTGCTGTTTTCATAGATTACAACTGTTTACGGTGGATTATGCACTGTGAAATCATAACTTGAAAAATGCCTTTGGTTCTCCCTGCATGTATATAAACAGACACGTAGACTGGTATGCGCGCTTGAAAGTTGGTAACGATGGCAGAAAAGTTGTTCCATAATGAATTAAACTATTAGGTCACATTTTGTAAAAAAATTGACTTGTTTAATTTGCTATGTTTTTTCGTGCATTAAAGTGCAATATCTAGCAATTTTTTATAATATTTATTTTGTAATAATTTCTAAGTTTAATTTTACCGACGCATTGATAAAGTGATCAGGTCCATGGCCGTGTTAATTTTTAATATGGTGGAAGAATACACTACGTACATACAAATAGGTCTTAAGCATGAATTTTAAAATTGCTCAGATGATTGATAACAGCCTAAAATAAAAAATTTTCCGTTTATGCAGTGCCGCTGCCTTGGAAAGGTTCATATTTAAAAACTGCACATCTATACGTATGAAGTGTAGTTCGGATGAAACTGAGTGAGTGAATAGTGAGTGCAAAGATTTGGGCGACTCTTAATAGCGAGGTCTTGAGAGGCGATGAGAGTGATTGAGGTAAGTATGGAGCAGTGCCGGAATGAATTGGTGGGGAACAGGGAGAACCCCGAGTAAACCCGCCAACCAGTGGCATCGTCCAGCACGGTTCTCAACATGCGAAAAACCGGGAGAGACCCGGACGGGGATTGAACCCAGTTCACCTTGATGGGAGGCGATCAGGTTAACAGCTCAGTCACCGCAGCCCCCTCGGATGAAAGTGAAACATATTTGGGCTGCTAGTAAGAATTACTTGGGTCTTAAGATACTTTGTGATTTTAACGAAGCTACAGAATAGTTGAGCATACATAAGTTAAATAGCCGCTTTTATGCCGCAAACTCCCATCACACACGGTAGAAAAATAGTGGTAATGGCCAGTAATATACAGGAACGCACTTGCCAGCCAGCAGCCCGGCCATTGGAAAACGTTTCGCAACACGCAGCAAGCAATCCCACACAAGGCTTGTTCTAGGTGTTCGTGCAGCTTATCAGCGATCGGGTACGCCCACATCAAAGTAAGTGGCACGTTTTTTCCGGAACATGTCCGGCTCTCCGCACCTCCTTCCATCCTGTACCTGATCCGCCAAGGTATTACAGGATACAACTTTCAGAGCCTAGATGCTTATGGACAGTCCGGTAATACTACCTTGAGCCTCTAGGAAAACATTACCCTCCTTTTGATTGTCACTACAGTCAACCTTCATAGGTCTGAACGACTTCCACTCTGAGTGGAAGACGGTTAACCTTACAGTGATATCAGTCTCATTTGTTACCATGTCCCGTCAGTCTCAAGTGATACACCGAACAAAGCCTTGGAGCTACATGTGGGTGCTCACTTGCGTGGCCACACACATAACCCGGCTGTCTCCCTAGGATTTATTCTAAGTAGCAGCTTACAGAATTTACTCCCGGGCGCTTTCTTCCTTGGTTGTCGAACGACTTACTCACCCGAGACCGCTTATTAGTCCATGATTTTNATTTACTCCCGGGCGCTTTCTTCCTTGGTTGTCGAACGACTTACTCACCCGAGACCGCTTATTAGTCCATGATTTTGTGCCTTCAACAACCGTAAATCAACACTGAGAAAGTAAAAATTCTGGGCCCCAAGAAGGGCTAGGCTCAGTATGACCAGCCTATAGCTTCTCCGCACAGCCCGTCCCCGAGCTACTTAAGCAGCTTGCAAGGGGACGTTGGGCAACCACTCGGCTGGAATGCGGTTGATCGTATTCAGCCTGCGCATAACATTGCTGGCGAATTCAGACAGCGATGCTCTCGCTCTGCTGTCGGCAGCCTTTGAAGCCGCCAGGCCAAAGTCGTAACCGAGAAGAGAGAGCCTTCATTTCAGGAGTTCTCGAAGGTCTTCAAAAAGTACAGTCATTAAGCACGTGTTCCATGGTGTGCGGCACCTGGCAATCATTGCAGAGTGGACTATCCACAAGCCCCAACGAGTGGAGTTTGGCTTGGAAGTTGCCATGTCCGGAGAGAAATTGCATCAGGGATGGTACCGGAAAGATGGTGAGTTGCAGTCTTTCCTGGACACTGGGAAAGACCGCATGGGTCATTCACCCCTTCGCAGAGGTCGACCACCGGTGTTGCCACTCATCCACGACATTCTTCCGAGNAAGACCGCATGGGTCATTCACCCCTTCGCAGAGGTCGACCACCGGTGTTGCCACTCATCCACGACATTCTTCCGAGCAACTTTCCAGCTGTCTGGAACAAGTTGGCCCATGATCTTCTTCTCCGCGATTGAATCAAGTTCAGCTACATGGAGATCCAATGGGACTTCTCCTGCTAAAACAGTCAGGGTATCTGTAGAAGTTGTACGGTANCAAGTTCAGCTACATGGAGATCCAATGGGACTTCTCCTGCTAAAACAGTCAGGGTATCTGTAGAAGTTGTACGGTATGCCTTAGTCAATGCTAACAGCGCCACACGCTGCGCACTTAACAGCTTGCGCTGCACATGTGTATGGCCCACTCGCTTACCCCACATAATGGAACCATACGTCGTGATGGGCTCGAAGACCACTTTACACAGACATAACAATGTTTTCCAGTTCAGTCCTCGGTCTCCCGGGGACATCGCATTCAACTTGTGAAAGAGAACCACAGCCTTCCGACTCACATACGTCACATGTGGAATAAAGGTCATATGATCGTCCAGGAGAATACCTAATTACTTATAGGTCGTGACGAATTCTAATCGAATGCCATTCAACTCCACTTTGGGGTAATGCCCATAAACACCTCAGAACCGTCCTTTAAGCATCATGCACTTGGACTTACGAGCTTAGAAGTCTAGCTTCACAGTCCGAGCCCAAGCTGCAACCGAACCCAAGGTTGCCTTTGCCTTCACCTCCAACACCCTACGGGAGTTACCGGAGATTAAAAGGAGGCCATCGTCCGCATACCCTAATAGTCGACAGTCTTCAGGCAGCGGCAGGCGCATAAAAGTAAGTGGCAAGGTGAAGATGGAACAGTGACGGAGAGCAATTGCGGAGGTAACGGGAGAAACACGAAGAGACGTACTGGTCAACGGTAACGTCCGCCACGTCACCAATATACAAAAATCCGGGACGACCGCACCGGAAATGGAAACCTGTGACCCGATGTGTGAGGTGAGTGGTGTGACCACTACACAGCCACGGTCACATGGGACTGATTATTACCGTAAACATAGCCGGCCCGTGTCGAAACAATGACCCTCATAAAGAAAATATTTTCCCCTGCAAACGCGGCTTAATACCTACCTATGATATCTGAGAGAGTAATGTGGCGCAGTGGTTAACCATTGTACTCGCATTCGGGAGAACACGGGTTGTATTTCCGGTCCAGCCAAACATTAGGTTTCCCAGGGTTTTCCGAAATCACTGCAAGCTAATGGTATGACGGCTCCTGCCTGCAAGCCATATCCAATTCGTTCCCTGCTTCTGCGTCTCAGAGAGATTTCCTCCGTCTCTAAAGATCTCCCTCTTGACGATACCTAAAGCCCTACCTATCGTAAGAATTGTATTTGAGAAGCTGACAACCCACTTCAAACCAGAATGTCACAAAATGACATTTTAATTTTGAAGTAAATTTTTGCGAGAGGGTGAAATAAAAAAATAAAATAAAAATAAAATTTAAAAAGAAGGTAATCATTAAATGCATTTGTTGAACAAAGACGTCTAAAAACTAAGCTATTAAAGAGAAAAATGAGAGGTTTCGTCTTTAACCAAATAATACCGTTAAATACAATGTGTATTTAATTAATTTTTACCATTTGTGCAATTCTCAGATAAAACTAATACATTTGTTACAGTTTCACTTTTGAAATTTATAAATTTTTTATGAAGAGTTTAAAATTGTATTAGCCATGTAATTTATTTTCCATCACAAAGTGACAGCAGTACTTCATTTTTAACTTCAATACAAAAATTTAATAGGTTTTTAATTTCCGAAGAAAATATTGCAAAAAATATTCAGAAAGGAAAACTTAAACAACTTTAAGTAAATCGCACTGTGTTTACGTGGATTTAAAATTGATAGCTATTAATTAATTAATACATGTTTAGATGTGCGAGAAAAATCAATGAATCGCTATATATAAATTTCGGAATTAAATTCCACTAATTCTGCAGCATATACTGTAACAGACGGCTTTGTGGAAGTATTTACAAGTTTAGTGTTCAAACGTTTGCATGATTATAACAGTTTCAGAAAAGCATATTGAAAAAAATTGATTATGGTGCATGCAGTGCTCATTGCGGTGGGTACGATGATGATTGCGCAGGATTGGCGAGGAGGATTGGCGAGGATGATTGCAGAGGATTACGAAAGATTGCGATAGATTGATAGAAAGGTTGGGAAAGATAGCCAAAGATTGATGGAAAATTTGCGAAAGATTAATGGAAAGGTTGGAAGATTTTGGGAATATTGCGAAAAATTTATGGAAATATTGTGAAAGATTGCGAAGGATTGATGAAATAACATGTCTAAAAATAATTTTTGTTTGGTTTTGTAATAAATGATTGAAAAATTTTGGGATTTTTGGAAATTTTTTTAGAGTTTCTCTGGAGTTTTTCGAGTTCATGTTTTTCAAGGTCAAAATCACAGGGTCAAGGCCACATATGTGAGGTCAAGGTGAAGGTCACCCAGATATTACATGGTGATTGGAGTCACCAAGGCCACCTAGGTGTTTAAAATGTAAATATGTTAATACAACGTGATTGCTTGGAGGNAAATAACTTTTAATAGTTGTTTTTGTATAAATTTTTAAAATATATTTAGAAAAAAAAATTTCATCATTTTTAAAAATTAAATTTGTATAATATTTTTAACATTTATGGAAATGTTGGGAAAGGATGGTGGGTGGTCAACTCTGACTCTGGAACCTGGACCCTGTGTATCTATTTGGCATATCCTATGACTATAAAACCAATACGGTCGCCACTCTTCTGCCATTGAAAAGAAGGCCCTCCCCCTCTCCGCCTCAACGAATGTTTTGGAAAGGGTCTTTTGGTGGTTAAGGGGGCGGATTTTTTGCAAATGAAGGAAATTTTATTTTTTGAGGGATAAAAGGGAAGTATCGAGGAGAAAAAAGTGAAAATGTAACGGGAAAAGTGACATTTTGAGGGGGAACTGGTTAATTTTGAGTGGTAAACGGGGAATTTTGATGTAAAATGGCCTCCGAACGACCGGAATGACAGAGCATGAACAGCCCCGACCCCCGACACCAGATGCTATCTTTCCAAAGTAATTTATTTTATTCTAGTTATTAACTTTATATAATTATTTCTTATCAGTTAGTTTTAATAATTGAAATTTATATAATTTAAAGATTTTAAATATAAAAAACCCAAATTAAATTCTTTCAGCAATTGTAAAAGCAATTAAAACAACATATCGTTCAAACTAAAGAATTATAAATTATGATTTAAGAGTATTTGGATAAGATATGTTATTAAAGTTTACGAATAAACGTTTACCAAATATCTGTACAAAATTTTTTTTATAATTCTTTTCATAAAACGTTTAGCTTAAAATTAACCACTTTAAAAAGGAAATTGTAATAATTTGTAACTGTTTCGAATTTGTAGACAATAATTGACAACATTTAAAATACGGTTATCGCATCAAATTTATATAGCTCGTCTGTATTGTTAGATGGTATAATCACGCACGTATAATTGTAAATACAAAATTATGTAACTAATTTCTGTTGATGTTCATATTGACATATTATCATTTTAATTTTCCTTCAAATGTCACAATAAGACTGTGGATATCGGACTATCAATTAACCACGGTATTGCGTTCTTCATTATACAAGCGGCCTAACTTATTAGCTACTGAAAGAGTGAGTGAGTGAAGAGACTTTGGTGGCTCTTAACATCGAGGTCTTGAGAGCCGATGAGGATGAAGCGAGGTGAGTATGGAGCAGAATCGAAATGAAAGGGCAGGGGAAACAGAATATTCCCGATAAAACCCATGACCAGCGGCATCATCCGGCCCGATTCATTGGGTTATGAAGAAGGGCATTTTGTAAGCCCTCCTCATAAATTGCATTGAGTGACTAAACAGTCGACATTCCTGGCACTAATACTAAACTTCCTCAATTTAATTACAGTATTCTAGACTTCATACATTTTCTGTTTTAAAATTAAAAATTTTATATTTCGTGATCTGTTAAATTTTGAGTTGATCAGAATCCATATTATTTTATTAAACTGGATGATAGAATACACGGAACGTTCAAATTCTGTCAGAAAATTAACTAACAAACAACGCGCTTATAATACGCGAGAAACTATTTGTTATATCAAATGTAATGGTTGAGAAATATTCTTCCTGTTTTTTATTAAAGAAAAATTCATANGTCGCCACTCTTCTGCCATTGAAAAGAAGGCCCTCCCCCTCTCCGCCTCAACGAATGTTTTGGAAAGGGTCTTTTGGGGGTTAAGGGGGCAGATTTTTTGCAAATGAGGGAAATTTTATTTTTTGAGGGATAAAAGGGAAGTATCGAGGAGAAAAAAGTGAAAATGTAACGGGAAAAGTGACATTTTGAGGGGGAACTGGTTAATTTTGAGTGGTAAACGGGGAATTTTGTGTAAAATGGCCTGCGAACGACCGGAATGACAGAGCATGAACAGCCCCGACCCCCGACGCCAGACGCTATCTTTCCAAAGTTCTAGTTATTAAATTTATATAATTATTTCTCATCAGTTAGTTTTAATAATTGAAATTTACATAATTTAAGGATTTTAAATATAAAAAACTGAAATTAAATTCTTTCAGCAATTGTAAAAGCAATTAAAATAACATATCGTTCAAACTTACGAATTATAAATGTTTTTTTAAGAGTATTTGAATAAGATATGTTATTAAAGTTTACGAATAAACGTTTACCAAATATCTGTACAAAATTTTTTTATAATTCTTTCCACAAAACGTTTAGCTTAAAATTAACCACTTTAAAAAGGAAATGGTAATAACTTGTAACTGTTTCGAATTTGTAGACAATAATTGACAACATTTAAAATACTGTTATCGGATCAAATTTATATAGCTCGTGCTGTATTGTTAGATGGTATAATCACGCACGTATAATTGTAAATACAAAATTATGTAACTAATTTCTGTTGATGTTCATATTGACATATTATCATTTTAATTTTCCTTCAAAAGTGACAATAAGACTGTGGATATCGAACTATCAATTAACCACGCTATTGCGTTCTTCATTATACAAGCCGCCTAACTTATTAGCTACTGAAAGAGTGAGTGAGTGAAGAGACTTTGGTGGCTCTTAACATCGAGGTTTTGAGAGCCGATGAGGATGAAGCGAGGTGAGTATGGAGCAGAATCGTAATGAAAGGGCAGGGGAAACAGAAGATTCCCGATAAAACCCATGACCAGCGGCATCATCCGGCACGATTCATTCGGTAATGAAGAAGGGCATTTTGTAAGCCCTCCTCATAAATGGCATTGAGTGACTTAACAGTTGACATTCCTGGCACTAATACTAAACTTCCTCAATTTAATTACATTATCCTTAGACTTCATACATTTTCTGTTTTCAAATTCTAAAATATATGTTCCGTGATCTGTTAAATTTTAATTTGATTAGAATGCATATTATTTTATTAAACTGGATGATAGAATACACGGAACGTTCAAATTCTATCAGAAAATTAACTAACAAACAACGCGCTTAGAATACGCGAGAAACTATTTGCTATATCAAATGCAATGATTGAGAAATATTCTTTTTTTTTTTGTATTAAAGAAAAATTCATGTTATTACGAAACCGTTTTCAAACTGACAGAATTGGCAACGTTAGTGATAATTATGTCTTTCTAAAACTCCTGAAGGTGTAGTTTTTCTGGTATAAGAATTTAAAATTGCATTTTTGAAGAAAAAATCCCCTCTGTTTACATTTTCAACCATAAATGAAGGGTTGGAAAAATTTTTACCAATTAATAAAAATATTGTGTGAATCAGCTGTGTTCATAATACTATATAAAAAAAAGCAATAATATTTATAACTTGGATCTGAATAACATAAATACTGTCGCTTCAGTGAAAAAAAAAAATAAAATTCGTCACGGCAGGTTTACGAAGACGGTCAGCACATACCAGCGAAGGAAGGTAAATAAAAGAAATAAAAGCCTTGTTTACGCTATGCTTAAAATGAGAAATGTTTAGATAGTTAGATATAAGATTTCCGCTTTAATGTTATGGGATACTTATATTCTATTGATTAGGGCTGATTAACGTCCCCCGGTATTAGCCCTGTAGGCTTATCATAGGACGGATTACAAAGTAACTTATAACATAACTTAAACTAATATCTATGCCAATCTGGGATTTCAACCCAGATTCTCCCACGCTCCAGATAGGCGAGATATTTAGATGTTTATGTTTTTAAAGATTATGGATCTAATAATGATAGACTTGAGACATTATGTAGCAATGAAACCCTCTATGACTGTTAAAGCAATGGTGTAAGTCTCATTTAACCAGTTTAAATTATCTGTCCAAATACTCATTATTGTAATTTTTACAGGTATATGTTAATTACATTCAGTTATCTTGTGGCCTTCAGTCTTTATAATAGAACATGCAAGGGGAGAACTAACTGTATTAGGTGGCATGAAATCTTGAGGATATAAAACCGAACAAATAATTTTAGAGAACGGTGAGCAGTAAAAACAGTCATTTATTAATAGCAGACTTATTCCCGGCAACGACAGGGCATTCAGCTGTATGATTCAAGAAAATTATATCACCTCAAGGTTGTTTAGTGTGTTAATAGTGCTAAGGTCGTGGATGCTTCCATTAAAAATAAGTAACCTAAAGTTCCTTACTTGAAACAAAAACGGATTATAGTAATATAAACGTTATTTCGTGACAAAAGGTCATGCAAATGTCGTCCACAGCTAAAGCAAATATTTATAATTCGCGGAAGTATAGATCACAGATGCAAACAGCAGCGTACAATAACATTCGCGTGGAATGAAATGCCATCCGTAAAGCAGAAATATATACTTTTTGTGAAGTAACACAGTGTTGACGGTAAGCCTGTCTATACGCCTGACACGCAGGGAACAAACTTGACTGCGTAGTTAGCTGGGTTGCGTTTACACAGGCGGAGAACATGGTTTCAAATTGTATCTCCATCCGTCAACGTTTCCAGTCCGCCAATGTTACGGCTTACTACTATCACATTTAGATGTGGTAGCTACGCGAAATTGTTCGGCCAATCACTATCAACAAATGGTTCGTACACTATTTCCTTACAATAAAAATAGTTTGTTTATACGGGTTACCTATCTATTGCCCGAACAGATGCGCAATCTTTAGAAATAATTTATTTGTTTTCCACACGAAAATTACTAAGCGTGGTTGCGTGTATAATTTAGAGTGCCGCGTGTAATCGTGACAGTTACAGTAAAATTATTATTTATTAACATTTTATCTTTCCCTAAGTGATTCCATGGGCAAACCGGGTGTTTTCAGGTTTGTATTTATTTACGGAAACTTGGGAAGAGAGAATTCTATGCATTTTACAATACTTTAGCGCGCCCCTATTATAACATGCCGTAAAAATGAAACTTCATGCATTATTGTTTACTCTGGCATGACTGCAAGACTGCGTAAGTCCAAAGTTTTTCTGACGGACGCGATAAGACATTTGGTACGATTGCCAGTATAGTCTCTAGCGTTCTCTTCGTTTGTCTATAACAAAAGCGTGAGGTTGCTACAAGTAATTCGGACTGTTAATCGGAAATAACCTATTGTGTGCTTAACTTGATCGTTCCGTTAATGCGAACACACTGAATATATCGTGTGCCGTTACATAACAAAGCGTATCACAGTAGCATATTCCGGTCAGCAAAACAACATTACAATTCCACTTTAAACATAACAATTGTAATTGAGACACGTTATAACTCTATGGAGCTACTGTACAGCAGAATGACTCTCAGTTTTACCGCGGAATACTATCATCGGACAGTCCATTCTGGCATAAAAATACTGCCACGTCATGGGGAATATTCTAACAGCAAAGACATTTTCTTTAACCATAAATTATAATGAATCGGGGAACACAGCGATTATTATTCAAATGCGTGTCAGCTCGGCATATGAATTTAAGTAATACTAAGTAGAAACGAAACGAGGTCATTTTTAACAGTCACCGGAGAGGTGTGCTATGTTATCAGGTGGAAGGCGAGCGGTCATAACTCGAGGCCCGTAAACGGAAGAGGCCTTGAGAAACTCTTCACGTTTCCCCCGGAAGTTTTATCTAAGTGGTTGCTGCGAGCCGGTCAGCAAAGGTCTCTCTTCTTTTTTTTCCCCCGCCCATGCTGTCTCTCCCTCTCTTTGCAGGAGTTTCTTATCTGCGGGTGACGAGAGAGTGTAGCAGGAGGGGACAGAGTTGAGAGAAAAGCAGGATGTCCTGGGTCGGATGGCTACGAGCCACGCCCAAGGACGGAAGGTGGATGTGACGCGAACTGAGGCTGAGGGGCGAAGAGGGGATTGGTATTTGGTTATTTTCCTTGAGGCCGTACGATAACCGCGTGGCAGGAGTTATTGCGTTAAGGCGGAGGGCTCGCTCCAACTCGAGCTACTAGCGCCTGAAAACGCCGTAGGTCGAGGAAATACGCCACCGCGTTCTCGACACGAGTGGCGCCGGCGATCTTAATGTGTCTACGAAAAGTGCTTTGCTGTTAGCACACAGATAAAATAGTCTTATGTTGTTGCAACAAAAAATTATACATTTTAAAATAATTTCGTTTAACGTTTATGCCGTAGTAAAATTAAAAGTACTGTGACAAAGTTAATATTAACCATTTACAAATTCTTATGTTACTATTATGCAAATATACTGTTGAAGAATTAATGTTATTAGATTTTTCGACTATTAACTTAATGTGTCCTGTGACACTGGTTTGTGGTCTTGCAGTTTTTAATTTCTCAGTATTTTTGTTGTGTTTACTAATTCTTTTTATTTTCCTTACATATTTGCAGGGTTTTTTTTTCATATTTATGACCGTTGTAGCTGTGTAGCCTTTTGTTAGTGTTTCTTTGAATTTTATATTCCTTAGTCGCACTGTGATATTGTTTGTTCTATACATTATTGTAGTTTGTCGTTGCGTTCATTGTGGTTGTTGTTCACCAATTTCTTGTCAAGTTTGTTGTCTGTCACTCATTGCTTCGTGCTCCATTGTCTGCTAGGCTATTCTATAGTCCCAGTTACCTACTCGTTGATAACTATTTGGGTTTTGTCTGGTTTGTGCAATTTGTGTTTTGTTCGCAGGCTTCTTTCCGGCAATGGATACAATCCTTTAAAATGCTCATAGAAATTATGCAACACCATTGCCATTCAAATTTCAAAATAATAGGAGTTTTACGTAATCTTCCGCCACGTGTGAAAACACACACTTATATCATCCCACTGGTAGGGACACTAGATTTTAGCGGAAAAAGTTAATGTCAAGTTGTATTTTAAAACACTTCATCAGACATCCACTTTCGCGAGTGAAACAATTTAATTGCCACGTTTCTTTGGTGCCTGCTTGTGAATTACATATGTCGATTACAATACTAGGACTAAACTAATTCTATTTGGCCCAGTATAATATCAAAATGTATTACCACCGAGAAACACGGCCAAATAATAATAGGAAAAGTTCGGTTGCGCACGTAGAATATTGAAGCCTAGAGTGCATGGAAATTGTTTTCTCGAAAATCAGGTCTGCCTAACAATAGGCTGTTCACAGTTGATTGTGCAGTTCTGCAAGCCCTCCTTAGGTTCTTCTTTTCCTGCGAGATTTTTTATATTTTCGCCATATTAAATTAACATTCCCGTGGACCATATAACTTAATGCATTCATCGATTCAAGTAAAACTCTGAAATCGTTTCGAACGTAAGTATAATAATAAAATACATTTTCTTGGTCTTACGTGTAAGTACACACATTGGATTTATAAAATAAATTATGTTATCAAATGTTTCAAAATTACACATTTAATTCAACGTTAAGGCAATGAACTACTTTTATTTACATCACTGCCAAACTTAGCAGGAGCATGCCAGTTACCTTACTAAAAAATCTATTCAATTATGGGCAGGAACTTTCTTCGGAGGAAGTCGTCAGAGTTCGCAGTTGTTCGTGAACCAGCTATAACGACTAGTATTAAAAGTTATTCTGCTCAGGTAAGGAACATCAATGGTAATAGTTAGGCAAATAACATTTTTAACTGCAAGGTAGCATTGGCGTTTCATGTATACCGGAATTTTCTCCGTAAAAGGGATTGTTACAATTAAATAATATATATAACATTAAAGCGTAAAAGTTTTTTATTTATATTGTGTAAGATATGCACATAAAAAAAACTTCGTTCTTCATATTAGAGTGTAAACTTAACAAAAATTTCCCCATATGTTTATTAATTTATTTTTTTATGATCCTGCCAATAAAATACTGATTTAGCAAAACTTTCGACTAATTGATACTTTCTTCTAATGTAACAACATAACATAAATAAATCCTTTTGATAGCAACTACTTTTATTTCACCATTAAAATCGTAGGTTTTTTTATTAAAATAAAAATTTTTACAAAAGCTCAGTGTCGAAAACAATTTTATTTTTACTATTTGTGGTTGTGAACACAAATCGGATCATGCATAATATTACAAAAAAAATAAATGCGTAATATATAAGCTCAGGAAATTTATGTCAATATTCGAACCAAACACATCATTTTAAAAACAAATAAAATTATTTTCTCCATTTTCCATCAGCATAAAAGTTACTTTTTTTTTTTTTTTTTTTTTNTTTTTTTTTTTTTTTTTTTTTTTTTTTCAATTACAGCTCATTTTGTGGTGGAAGTTCTCCAAATTCTCCCACAATGAATATCGTTTTCTTCCCAACCTGAGCGTAAGAAACCTTACTACTTTTAATTCCTCTAATAATATAAAACGAATAAACTAGAATGGCGTCTTTCTGAATATTATGCTCGCAAAACCGAAATAAACAAGTTTCGTAATTAAATAATCGGAACACTTCTCTTTTAATGAAGCGTTTTGTATTATGGAATCAAGTTTTTTAATTCACTGCCAACTATACCCGAGAGTTTTTCTGTAATTGTTTATTTTTAAATACACGCAATTAAGTGTACGATCTTTCACAGCCTGTGCCGTCAAGAGATACCAAACGAAAAGCACGTAAATTGACGTTTACTGTTGGTTTTCCTGTTGTGAGCTTGGGTAACGGGCATTGCTTACGTAATATTCATCCAAAAATGTGACAATGAATGAGGCAAAATAACATGTTTAAAATAGTTGACTCTAGGGTGGAATGTGGAGTATGAAAGTGTTATTTTGTCTTCTTTATCCTCACCGCAGTTCATGTACAGTGATTTTATATGCATATTAATAATGTATTTTATATGCATATTAATAATGTTTTTACACTGTAAGAAACTGTTTTCAATTTTTCCTCTTCAGCGTATATGCGTATAAAAAAGTAGAACGAGTAAAGGTTTTTGTTTTTCCACGCATGCATGGTAACGTTTTTTAAATTTTTTTTCTCTCGCGAAATTGTGACAAACCTGGAAATCCAACATTGAACATTATTACATATATATGAAACCTAGTCTGTGGTACGTTACATTTCCCATCAAATATATGTATTAAAAATTTCCATTTAGTTTACAAAGTTTATAAAAAAAATGTTACAAAATACAGGGTGCATCCAGTTGGTTAAACTTAGGCAATTTTCGCTATGAAACAGTTTGATCAATCTGTGCCCATCGGTATAACTTTACTACATACCAGGGGTAAAACGCACTTATACATAAAATTAGTCTGAAAAGCCACACTATAAATGGATTTATTTAAGTAAATTCGATAAAAAATTAATAAGGTGATTAATGTGATACATATAAGAGAAAAATTTTAACGCAAAGATGGAATAGTAAAGGAGGATATCAGAAAACGTCCCGTGATACATCTTTCCGTGCATTATTAACGTCTGTGATATTAATTGAAAACGTACGTGTATGTACAACTGATTGATAAAAATAGTAATACCGATTTTCCATTGACCACTGAGGTTAATACAATGTGACAACATGTATGAAAACCTATCAAGGAACTATATAAAAACTGTAATTAGACTGAAACGACAATAGAAAATACGTGGTATAGTTATCCCCAACGCAATTAACTGGAATGTATATTAATGAACTCCTATGTTAAATTAGACATACTGCCGTACGACCATAGACGCTCGTTATTAATGTAGGCGAATAAATTATTTGATTAGGGTCTGCAGTCTATGATTTTTGCGAAACTAAAATCCGAATAATACGCCAGTCAACAAACTCCCACTAAAGAAGAAATTATCTGAAGTTATTGTATATAATTGAAAAATAATATAATTTTTAAAACCACTGTACTGTTTTCTCCTCGAATAGTTGCGAATTGAGCAAAACTTAATCCAGGCCCTACTTCTTGAGATTCACTAAAATCTGATTAGCATCCTCACCAAAAATTCGCGAATGAGATATTCACAGTATGAGAAAAAATTTACTTGCTTTATAACTGGTCTCAACTGCTGCCATGCAAAAATAGTAGCTCAACGATTTTATTCTTGCATATTTAAAATAATATATTATGCTTTACTCCAGTCATATGGAATGGTATAATCTACATCACTATGATAGTTGATGTACGCATGTTCTGTGGACATTTGAACACTGCCTTGGATGGTTTTTTCGATCAGCAGGAAGATAACTTACAATATTCATGATGTCATATATTTAATAATTAGTAAACTGAAGGGACAGGGATATATCACATGAAACTGTTGGCTACTATCTATGATCTGCAAACATTTGATAAATGTAAATATGGAATGTTCATAATAATTATAAACGCTGCTTTCATATAGTAAGTAACAAAATTAAATTGATATAAACATAGTAATATGTGTTTAAATTCTTATACAGTTCCTTCTGGTCCATGAAAGACTTATAAATTCAGTGATGTAAACAATATATTGGGAGTCTATTTTAAATCAAATTTATGTGAGTGCGTGCAGTAGCAGGGCTGTAGTTCGATGTTAAGTATTATACCTTACACATGTCGTTTAAAATCAACTGGGTTCTATATGACTAACAAACTAATGAAATGAGGGGAATATTTTTTAGGAATGTTTTACAACTAGTTGGTTTGCTTGGTCTTATTGATCTGGTAATGTGGCCTGGTAAGTTAGTATGAGCCTTTGTTATGGTCAGCTGAATGTTTTGCGAGGAGTCTGAGAATATTATCTGCGAAGAGATTATCTGCGAGACTCTTATTAGAGAATTTTTTCGAGATTGCCTGCCATCGTTTGTATAGGTGGGTTGTATGGTAGGTTGGTCTTGTGGGTTGTTCAAGTTAGTTTTGCAGGAATTGGTCTCATCAGGAGCTACTCTTTTGCTCAGTAAATCTCGCCAGGAACCAGTATTTGTTAGAGTTAGTCTTAGGTGGAGTCAGTCGTTGACTGGTATGGTAAGTCGTTATGAGTTCGTGTTGTGACCAACTAGTATGGAATGTTATTTTTCTCGATTTTTCGAGTTCTATGCAATTGGGGTCAAGGGCAATGTCTACAACAACCAACATGGTGGCTAAATCGAANTAGAGTTAGTCTTAGGTGGAGCCAGTCGTTGACTGGTATGGTAAGTCGTTATGAGTTCGTGTTGTGACCAACTAGTATGGAATGTTATTTTTCTCGATTTTTCGAGTTCTATGCAATTGGGGTCAAGGGCAATGTCTACAACAACCAACATGGTGGCTAAATCGAAATCTTGTCTGGCCGCGAAATCTATAAATAATACACTAGAATGACATAGGTGATGAAAAAGTAAACAAATGGTAGACGAAACAATTAATAGGGTGGGTCGAGTACATTAGGCAGAATGAGCAAAGTTGTGGGGTTGGAGACCTGTCGTCTAATCAACCAATGAGAAACATTGGCGAGGGTCAGTCGTCTGCTGGACAGGGCACTGAAGAAACCCCTCGAAATGCAGGTTTTTTTTTTTATATAAATGTATTAATAATATATATTAATTTTTATATATTTTTGGAAGTGTTTATTTATTTAATAAATGATTAGAATTTTTTGGGTCATGGATGATGGGTCACGAGTCATGGGTCATAGGTTTTGGGTCTTGGGTGAAGTGTCAATGGTGTTTTAAGAATTTGTTGGAATTTGTTAGAATTTTTTTGTTTACAAGGTCACCAGGGTCCAGGTCACAGGTAAAGGTCACCGACATATAACATAGCTGACGAGATGGACACTGCTAGACCTGGCGAAGGCCGGTCATGTTGGGATCTTAGTCGATCTACCTGTCATCGAAGCCCGGACCTCCTATATGTATATATTGAAATTATTATTTTATTTTTTATAATTTTTTTTTATGTTTTATGTTTGTGTGGTGGGAATAGTGTGAGGTTAGTGTGGTCGGATGAGTGTAAGGTTAATGTGATAGGTTCTTCGATTTTTAGAATAAATGTTTTTGGTTGACCATTCCCGAATTTTTGGGACTGGGTGGATTAAGGTGAGGGAATGGGTGGTTGGTTAGGGTGGTGGAGTCAGTAAGGTTAAAGTTATATTTTCTTGGATTTGAAATAATTGAGATTTTTTTTAAATTTTATTAGAACTGTCAGTTGGTATTGGGCAGACATGTAGTGAGGGAATGGTGATGGCGGAGTGAGAAACGGAAGGGCATAAAATGTTATATGNGTTGGTATTGGGCAGACATGTAGTGAGGGAATGGTGATGGCGGAGTGAGAAACGGAAGGGCATAAAATGTTATATGCTACTCAATTTTTATGATTTATTTTTTATATTTTTGTGATTTTTCTTGATTTATTTTGATTGGGTGGTGGTAAGGGNCTACTCAATTTTTATGATTTATTTTTTATATTTTTGTGATTTTTCTTGATTTTTTATGATTGGGTGGTGGTAAGGGAGTGAGGCGAGCCTGATTATGGTGTAGTGAGGCGATGGTGTACCACAAGTATTAGGCAAGCCTCCCAAATCTTTCAAATGGCGCGAAAATTGGATTTCGTGGCATCCAGTTAGATACATTGAGGAGCAAACTATTTTTTCACTAATTTTTGGAAAAATTTAAATATTTGAGGGAAATTCTAGACTTTTTGGTAAAATGATTTATTTCTGAATATATGTATGGGGTAGAAAGGGAAATTTTGAGTAAAAAATTGGAAATTCCTAAATGACGCATGGCGCCTTAGTCCTCAGCCCTTGTCCTGGAATCGGCCTTTCCTATCTACTCTTTGCGCCTTTCACATTGTTTTAGAAAACAAGTTTTAATGAAAATCAATTTTATCTTCAAACACCGTTTATGTGACACATTGCGAGAAAGAATAACGCTATTCAATAAAATGTATTTATTCGTAATGTATTGAGAATTTTTTAGTAAAACTTGAGAAAATGTATACTCAAACCCTTATTATAGATATATATTACTAAATAATTTATTCGCCCAAAGGACATCTCTGTTAAAAAGTTTCATTTTCGGTTACTAACAGGAATCGTGCATAAATGTGAATTAAATAGGAATTAAAATTCTTTGTAGTGCAATGAAATATGTTAGTTTGAATAAGGTTTATGTTGGTTATTTGTATTTGGAGAAAACCATCATTTATTAGGAACACCTTAAACATTTTTTAAAACAAATTTACTTTATTAAATTTGACTACTTCTAATTAATAGTGAAAAATATGGTTTTATTTTCAGAAATTTTACATTAGGAACTTACATTATATTTTGGGCCCATAATCATAGAGCATATTTTTATATCTACCAACGGATTTTTCGTCTTTTCAAGTGCATGATAACAGATATTTACTTTCCTTATATTACTAACCTTAACAATCCTAATTTATTTTAAACGCTTTATTTTGCAGAACCCAAAAATTTTAACGAATTTCTACTCACCTATTTAATAGAGTCCTGGCTGCATGTCGAACATTTTTGTAATTGGGAAACATTGCGAAGGTACTTTACCCATGAACGATGGGCGATCAGAAGCAAATATATTAACATTTATGGTAAAAGTGTATTTCAATATTACAAGATTTTGAAACAGCACTTAAAAGAAAATTTTGCAACTTTGACGTTTGCTTGAAAAATTTAAAATAGCTAAGACGAAAAATACATGACACGTAGGGAAAAAGAAAAAATGTTGCAGTAAAATATTACCTGCTGGAATAAAANAGCTAAGACGAAAAATACATGACACGTAGGGAAAAAGAAAAAATGTTGCAGTAAAATATTACCTGCTGGAATAAAAATGTATAATTTTGTTCGTGAACGAAACGTCGATATATAAATTATTATGTGTAGCATACCGGTCGTATACCTTGTAACTGTTAAAACTTCGCACTTTACTTTTCTATACAATTTCTATATTATATATGCAAAATTATTTTTCATGAATTTCCAACAATAATAATGTTTTAGTGCCATNAGCTAAGACGAAAAATACATGACACGTAGGGAAAAAGAAAAAATGTTGCAGTAAAATATTACCTGCTGGAATAAAATTGTATAATTTTGTTCGTGAACGAAACGTCGATATATAAATTATTATGTGTAGCATACCGGTCGTATACCTTGTAACTGTTAAAACTTCGCACTTTACTTCTCTATACAATTTCTATATTATATATGCAAAATTATTTTTCATGAATTTCCAACAATAATAATGTTTTAGTGCCATNTTCTATACAATTTCTATATTATATATGCAAAATTATTTTTCATGAATTTCCAACAATAATAATGTTTTAGTGCCATACTTCCGAGAAGAAAGCCACTTATTGGTGATGAATCAATTCATAACATTACGTATTAAGAATAACACTGAATCAAGGTATCAACGATATTACCCAGTAACGAATTCTTCGATGACTTTCATAAATTGCCTCAATAAATCGTTCGCGCTATTCTCAACGTCGTTACCGAATCAGCAGACAGTCGATTCCGGAGGCATGTCTGGAGTATTTCTAGTTTCAAGGCCACGCCACTAATCCATCGGCCTAGAGAGATGAATGACGGTTCTATAAATTATTGCTGGAATGGCGGCTATTTTACGAGCTGGGGACTTGAAGAATCTGAGGCGTGTTGCTGTTAGATTTATATCTACCCCCACCCCCTCCCCCTCGTAAAACTAATGGTTTTATCAATTACTCTCTACTCATGAAAGCTCATTTAGCTATTTATTAAGGACGCAGTATCAATAATTTGTATACATCAAAATACATGTGGATGTAATGTGCCTATGTCATTTGTATGCGAGGCATTAACATTACAAATATTATTTATTTCTAGGGTTATTTAGTGGTTATCCTACAGATTATCAGGAATAATCATTAAGTATTCTTCAGTGCAAAATGTGTGTACCTGAAAACTATAGAAAAGTGCATTCAAGGAACTGCACAAAGTAGTTGCGTGGGGAAAAAAAAGGTAAAATTAATTTTCTTCTACCGGAGAGTTTATAAAAGTAGGTGCAGCAGTTTTCAAGCAGATATCAGATCTGTTGACAGACGTAGGACTCATCTTCCTTCTGCCACTTCCCACTCGCAGGAGATTGTTTGGACACGTNTCAAGGAACTGCACAAAGTAGTTGCGTGGGGAAAAAAAAGGTAAAATTAATTTTCTTCTACCGGAGAGTTTATAAAAGTAGGTGCAGCAGTTTTCAAGCAGTTATCAGATCTGTTGACAGACGTAGGACTCATCTTCCTTCTGCCACTTCCCACTCGCAGGAGATTGTTTGGACACGTGCTGACGAAAAGGACGCTCTGCACCGCGACGCCATCTCTGGTCGATGAGGCACTCGGAAATGGAATTTTGAGGTCAGGATTATAAACATTCCACGACATGCGTGCCCGATTTAAATTCTTCTGGCAAGCGACATGATGTGAATTTTCATAACTGCCTGCATTATTGCGAGGAAAGTATTCCAGTAGGAGAGTACAACTACTGACCGTTTAAATTAATAATTTATAAATCGTAATTAATTCACATGTTTAACAGGTTAAGGTCTTAATTAATGACCGGCGCTCTTGAAGGTAGATAAATAAGGATCGGCAAGATAACTCACATCACAGATACCTAAAATGGTTAGAATAAAGTTACTTATTAAAATATACATAAAATAAGGTAAGTGGTAAAGAATATTCCCAAATACAAATCACATAATGTAAGCTCTCATAGTGAAGTAAAATTTATGAGTAAAAGTAAGAGAAAACACTGCGCTTGTTCAATCTGAATCATTCAGAAAATTATTTTACAAATGCTTAAATAAGAATAAAAAAGAAAAAACAAAACCTCCCCTTCAGAACGTGTAATGAGTTCCGTGATGTAATAATGAGCAGGGAAAGTATAGTAAATTAATAGGTACTCAACTTGATGAGATAACTAAAAATATTTTTTTAAATAGTGTTTAATAGAACATTAAATGTTAGTATTAAATAGGCTGTTCATCAACGAGTTCATGATATTTTACCTGTAAGAAAAGTCTTCCAATCACAAGAATCTGCGATAGTGTGTTCTTCCCAAAAATACATATTTAGCTTTATAATTTTGGTGTTCATCCTGGTAATGGCAACAAGCCAAAGTTTTCTGAAAGAATCTTCTAAAAGAATAGAAAATGGAAAGTGTGTAGAAAATAAAACTAACTTCGTTACAGAATATGATTAATCCGTTACTATTTCATATAAATCTACGTAAATATCTTAACAATTTTCCGTATTTAGTAATATGTGTCAAGCGCCAAATATTTTATGAATAACATTATATCAAATCCGACTATAAGCAAATTATACTCGAGGTTCCGCTTATTTTAATAGGCTGTAAAAAATGTCTTGAAGAAATAAAATTTTAGCAATTTGCATTTTGCATTTTGTCAGCTGCAAAGCTTACAAATAACGAAATACAAATGATATAATCTTTTCCATGGTAGTTTTGCAGAAATTGTAATGTTAAATAGACACAGAACAGGAATTATTGAAATTAACTGATGTGAACGAATATTAAAACCATTTTGAGTCAAGTATATTGCTGAAATATTTCTTTAATCTATTATCTAATTATCACTTTGTTTCAGGTTGTTATCATTTTATACCATGTTAGTGTTAAAGGTTAAACAGTGTGTAAATATAGTTTTATATAGATTAGCAGTTTATATTTCAAGGTAACCAGGGTGTCAGCCTACTTTCCGAAAGAAGGCAAGGTTTATAAGATCACATTCATCTGTGTGCATCTGTGTGTGTATGTGTGTGCATGTGTGTTTATATATATGTGCCTGAGCGTGTCTGTACCCCCCTCCCCTTTGCTAAGAATTTTTGAACTCGTGGACCGAATTCCACAAAACTTGGCATATAAATAGTACTTAGTAAAGACACCTGACTTTTAAAGTTTTTAGCCAGGTTGGGCACTAACTTTCAAAATGGCGTCCATGTTAGAATTTGGGGTGATATCATATCTCAGGAACCATTCAACCAATGTGAACCAAATTTTGTATGCTAGAACAGTATCGTGTAGACATTAAATTGTGAGATGTATATTGTAGTTGGTCAGCTATTTTAAAAAATAGCAAAAAATAGATGAAATAAAGATTTTTTTATTATACATCTGAAATTAATAAACCAATTCTGACCCAATTTTGCAGGTAAATAACACTATGACAGGCCAAGTAAACGTAAATGATTGAACATGATAAGCTATTTGTGTTTAAAATGGCGGGAATACAAATATGTTTAAGTTTATTTGATATATCTGGCATACCATTTAAACAATTTCGTACAAATTTCGTTTACTGAAAGTATATGTCAGAAGCATCAAATATACAAACACATTATTTATTTTGTCCGCAATTTTAGAAGAGAGCGCCACATTAATAAATAAATTCATTATGTCATATCTCGGTAAAAATTGACACTTATTTTCCGAATGAAAGCTATGCAATCATTATAATTTTGTGTGCTATATCAACGAGGTAATGTTATATATTTTAACATATTTGTGTACATTATCAGTATACAGTCATCGAGTATTCTACTACATTACTTATTTTTCCTTTATTTTTGAAGGTCGTCTTATGAAAATTACAGGCTGCGCGTCATTTGGCCTAAAATATTTGGCCTAAACATTTTCAGAACCATCACTTCGCCTAACATAATTTTTCCTTATGGCAGTTGGCCTATAGTCATTTGGCCTAACATAATAAGTCCTAAATTCACTTAGCCTAACATTATTTAACCTTAAGTCATTTGGCATAAATTTACCAAGGATAAAGTCATGTGGCCTAAAATTATTGAAGCTAAAGTCACGTAGCCTAAAGTTATTTAGATAAACGTTTTGTGGCCTATAGTTATTTAGCATGAAGTTACTTAGTCTTCTAATTAAAATATAAACCTCAGTAGTAGGATTTTTAGGTTAGTTGTAAGTAGCGAGGTTTAAAAACTTGTAAATGTGGTTTATTGACAGACAGCATTCTGTTAATTTATGTTCTTATTGTAGTTATGTCTCTTTTTATTGTAAACTGATGAATGTGCTAGGTAACCACCGCTGATTTTAACGAATGTATTGCACCATACAACGTTTATGAGTAAACGTTTTTGGTTTAAAATTTTATGATGTTATCTACGACTCAAATTTCTGATGATATTATTACGTTAATGCTCTTCATCGCAGTTCTTCCAATGTTTTTTATTATTATAGAATGGTATAAAATCCTTCCGCATTTAATTCAGGTGTTTTCCAGATTGAAAATGTGGATGTATAGTTCATGTTACAATAATTTCAGTAAGAAATAACAGTAGAAAATTGAACACGCACTTCCTTATGGGGCCTGCTACAACACAACATAATGACATGAAACTGCTGCCTGCTAGCAGTAATAGCATTAAAAGAATATAAAAGTTTCTTTTTTTTATTCTGTGTTCTATGGCAGCCAATGAAAATCTTCCAATTACGAGAGCAACGCTAAACGAACTTGTGGCAGAAGAGTATTTATAATCATTTAAATACTCTTATATCACAAGTTCGTTTGGAATTGCTCCCGCAATTGGATGTTTATGTTTGGCTGGCATAGAACACAGCATAAAAAATAAAAACTTTTCAATTCTTCTTATGCCATTCCTCGAAGTTCGCTGCAGTTCTCAATCCCGTTTATTTTCAGGAAAATTTCTGTTCGTCCTACGTTTGTATTATGAAGATGATAACGATTTGTTTTAAATTTCGTGTGTTACGCTTTTGCCAGTTTTAAACAATCCGAAAGTCTCTTATAAAAATTAAAGCAGTGCGGGTTACTGAGGATTTGTTTGCATTTTTACCACCATCACTTATAGTGTACACGTGCCCACTGAAATCATTTCGTTGGGGAAAAAGAGAATCTAAAGTTTTCACATATAAACAATATTAAAAATGTCTTAATTACATATGTTTAGCCAACACACTGGTCGCAAATATCCGCGATAACTGTAATACCTGTCATTTGTCAACCTCCTTTCTGATTAATCGCGGAAGATTTTCCTTACCGTGGCTGTGCAGTGAAAGGCAGAAACGTAACGAAAGTAACAAGATACTCAGTAACGATTTACTTTAAAGTAACTTTTTTGGGGTAACTTTTAAAATTTTATGCAAGATAACTTGTAACTTGTAACGGCCAAAAAAATTAAATTTTATTTTACGTTACTTTTCGTTTCACAATAGTTTCATCTCATGTGCAGCGAGAATAGCTGAAGTAGGTGGATATTCATGAGTCCCGAGTTAAAGAAGCAGGTGGTCCACATTCCTGGAGTTAGGACCGTTACCTGCGCTGCTATTTGACCTGTCCTCTTCCTGTACATTTTTTCCTTGCCATGTGAAACCTGAAACTTGAAGCTCTGAGGACAGTGAAGACAATTGTTTGTCACTACCTAAATTTAATGATTATTTCCTTTGTAATATATAAAGAACTACAACGCAAATGATTTTGTAAATGTTTACTATGCGTTAAAAAATATTTATTTAGTTTGAGGGCGTCTTCACCTGACATGAGCAAACAACTGAATGTAAGAAAATGCTCTTATTGTGCGCGTGTTTGCACTTATGTATTTAATGCACATAATAAGGTAGTGTTATAATATGCAGATGTTGTAAACTAAATTGTTATTTAAATATATTAATAATTTTCTCGCTAAATACCAGTGCTTTAATTTAATTTTGAAATGTAGTAACATATATGTAGTTGAGGAATAATGAAATTAATTAAATTTATTTACAAAAATTTAATTTCCTTAAAAGGTTTTTTTATGTTAACATTTAGTGCAGTTCATGAATACTAAAGAAACTACTACTCACGGAATCCGAACAGAAACCATTAAAATAATTACTAATTAAATAATTTGATTTTTTTATTAATCGCGCCTTTCATGTTCTCTTGAATATGTTTAAACTCTCTCGCAATTGTTTTATTTGCTTTACAATAAAATGTTCAATTTATATCTAAAGTAAAAACAAATAACTTATTTTTGAAATAAGCAAAATTTTGAGGTCGTGCTATAATTTTCAAATTTGGAAAACCAGTTAGTCATTTGGCTTTAATTTTATATATGTATATAATATTATTTCACATACTATGTGAGGACTTGTACTTTTTTATGTAAACGTGTTTAAAAACCGGAAAACCAACACCATGCGTTGTGGTATTTGCTATATGAAATTTAAACAATCAATTTGATGGTCTTTAAATTACAACTTGCCTACTAGGTATCAATATCAATTTGGTAACACTTTACATGAAAACCTTTTCTTATCGGCCATTAACAACACAGCATTTTAGTGACTTTCACTGATATTGACGGTGTTCACGGTAAACTGACGTCTTTTGAAAACTCGGCTTAGGTTGTACTTATTTTCTAATTTTTTATCGATTAGATATATGAAGCTTTTACATTGCCATAGACCGTCTCCTTATTTGTGCGCCATCAAAGAGAAAATTGTAGAATTTTTAGGAAAGTACATATGTTCGTAATATGTAAATTCATTTTCTAATGTATATATAACAAAAATATCTGGACCTCAGTAGCCAAAAATGTACATTTTACACTCTCAATACAACGTCGCGTCTAAGAACTATTCTTTTTAATTAACTAGAAGCCTGCGTGTCAGTGTGTGCCGTAAAATACATGTAATAATATCTTTGTGTTAAACATGTATATGTGTAAATTTCATTTAATCAAAAACACGATAATTTTATATTAACCACTGAGCGTAACGCTTCTTATACATAGTTTTGGGCTTTGGCACTTCGTAAGCGATGCATAAAGTAAGAACTTTGTAATACATTTTTGTTAAGTTAATTCATATTTGTTATATAACTTTTGTTGTGACTCTATTAACTGTTATATAGGAACCTTATTTAAAAAGTCTTTGTTTATGAGGCTATTTAAATGTTGTCTGGTTTTAAATGTTTTCCTTTTTTGTTCATTAGAAATACGTCAACTGATGTGATGTATCCACTGATCATATAACTCGGTCTTATTTTAAGTATAGAGTTGAAATGTCTTGTTCTTCTTATATTGCTGACATTGTTACTACCCAATGTATGAACTATTAAATACACTGTTTATTCAACACAATATATTTACTATATACATATTTATACAGTATATCAAAATTTTTGTAAATTGGGTTGTCATATTTATGATATTAGGTAATTATGATAAAGTGTTAGAACTAAAACCTCAAATTACTGGAAAGCAATTATCTTATTGGGAAAGACAGGTACCATTCTATGTCACTGACTGTACGAATTTTTATTGAGGAATAATATTAAAAAACGTTTGTGTTTATGTCAATTCAGTGTTTTTGTATGTGTAAAATGTCTATCTTTCTTGACGATATGCTTATTAGTTTTCTACTTACATAAATGTTATTTACATTATCCCACAACAAAGTACGTCTAACACATATAAATGTCACCTACTGAATGACGGAAATAAGATAGGTTACTTTACAATTAACGCCCAGCTACATTTTTTCAGAAGTAACGAAAAGTTATTGGAAGTTACTTGATCCACTAAAATAACATAACTGAAGTTGTTTTTTAAAAGTAATTTACCGAACACTGGGTTGTAGAATACAATTTTTTCAGGTTCGCATGGTAATGCTGCTGTTATTTTCTTACTACAAAGCTACAGAGAGCGTAGCACCGGCTGTAAGGACTAAATATTGATATGTTTCCAGTTACGTAACGTTGGGTTATCTTCCGATGTTGAGGTATTCCTTACAGTATGTTTGGTGAGGCAAATCTGTGGAATAAATTGCCTAAAAATTTAATTTTTAAGTTGGATGTCATTTTGTCAGTTACGTTTGTTTTGAATACTGAGTCTACCAGTAAACTTACTGAGAAATGAATTACGATACCGAATAGTTAATTGAGCGAATTTTTTCGGCAACTATACTATTTTACTTATTTTCATTATTATATTTTTCATTCTTAGTGCTCATGGGTGAACAGAATTTTAGTTCCGTCAGGTTATTGAAATTACCATTATCTCTTACCATTCTCTGTCAAGATAACAAACATTCTTCGACTCCTATATCATAAATTTTCTCACTTCACCTTCTCTTTTTAAGAATCGGTCACTTCCGTTTTGAACTTTTATATATTCACTTTAAGTTGAAATTACATTCGTTATGATAACCAACAATCCACATACAGAATATATGACAACATAGGATCAATAGCTACAATAAGGCTTATATATGAAACGATTAGTCCGCACGCCTCTACATATTACAAGATATAATTTTTTACTTGCCAAAATTCTTTTTAGCTTACTTTTCTGTCTGTGTGTATATGTCCACGCTAAAAACTATCGAAACCTATAATATAGTTTCACCGAACTCAGTAACCACATTTACGGTTCACGGTAGGTCACCCGACTCTGATCGTTTTCGACCATGCCAGATATTTATTTTAAACATTACGGCCATTTCAACAATTATTGAATGATATGTCAGAAACTATTAAAACAATTTAAAGATTTTGTATACTGACATTTTACCATGAAATCATTAAACTCTGACAGGTTTACTGTTTCTATCTACTATTTCGAAACGTAGCGACACGTAAAATAAAATAAGGTTTTTGTGTCATGTCTCGGAAAACCAGTCTACCAGTTCCAACCAAATTTAGCACAAAAGTGGCGCTACAGTAGGCCACGTAAACTTATAGTATTTCCTTCGGTCAGGGCTTACTTTCAAAATGATGGTAGAGTAAATGTTATAGTTTAATATGACCTTTCCACCAAACCGTTTCACTAATTTAAATAAAACTTAATAAGTACGCAGAATTCATACTACTAGCATCAAATGTGCAATTAATCTCTTTGATGTACAATTTTCTAAGACAGTGCCGAACGTAGAAATAAACCTTTTATCTCATATCGCTGGAACCAATAAACTGATCACCATCAAATTTGGCAAACATATAATTCTATATTGAGACATGCAAACTCATAAACTTGGAAAAGGATCTTATTTTCAGAATGGCTATTTTAAAAATAACTTAGGTTAATATGTTGTTTCTCACAAATAACTAAAAAAATTTGTAACCAAATTTCTTTTAATTTTTACAGTTTAAATTAATAAACTGATAAATAGTCTCAATTTGCGACAATTTAGCAAGGAAGTACACAATGAAAAAATTAAGACTTCATGTCATATCTACGTAGCAAATGAATACTATTTCTATAAATTCAGGAAAACGCACACTCTTCTAGGTTTTAAATATACGCCTATGGTAGGCTAATACAAACGCCTTAATGTATGTCTGGAACTTATGCCCCCACCTTAATAACCCGTGAACCGAATTTCACCTTACTCGGTCCATATGTAGAATTTAGCAAGTAATAAACACACTATAAAATCAAATAAATTAGCAAGTAAATCTGACTTTTATAGTTTAAGATCAAGTTGAATACTTATTTTCAAAATGGCGGTATTTTATTTAAATATATGGCTCTATGCTATATCATGGGTACCATCAAACCGATTGAAACAAAATGTGGTACGGTAAGAGTGCATGATGTAAAATTTTATAATTTAAAGAGATAACATTATAGGCCAGGCATTTTCGAAGATATTGCAAAATTAAAAAATTAAAATTTTACATTATATCTCGGGAAATACAAACGGAATCCTGTCAAGTATGTAATTTAATTTATACTATTGTAGGCCATCTTAATCCTGCAATTTAAATGTTTTAGACAGTTATATTCCACATGGTGGCCATGTCAATGTTTTAAGGCTCGTTTTCTATACCTACTGTACCATTAAACCAATTGCGACTAAACTTGGAATGATGAAATAATATATATTGACTATGAAATATGTTAATACATAACCTTGTTTGTCCGCCATTTTTAAGATAGCAGTACATTAAAAATAAAGTCTTTACTTCATATCTCAGGAAAAAGTCATCCCATTGTTACCAAATTTGGAAATCAAGTATATAGTGGGCCATAGAAAATGACATGTTTTAGTAGGTCACAGACTTATTTTCAAATGTTGGCAATGTAAACATTTAAGATTAATTTTCCATATATTCGTAGCCATGAAGCGTATTTCAACATTTTATATTGCATGGTAGTAGTATTTATTGGAGCCATCAAATACATCTACCAATAGTTTCATTTGTTTACCAACTTTGAGCACACGAATAAATCAAGTTTTTTCATATCTCGGAAAACAATCAACCGATTACTATAAAAATTTTCAAACAATTATCATTAAAGTAAGATATGTAAGTAGACCATTTTTAAGTGTACTAGACACCTATTTTCAAAATTTCAACTTATAATTGTATGCTTGCAGTGTCTTGTACAGCAATAAATATGTATACGAAGAGTCTCTTTTGTCCACCGTTTTAAAAATTANTCGGAAAACAATCAACCGATTACTATAAAAATTTCAAACAATTATCACTAAAGTAAGATATGTAAGTAGACCATTTTTAAGTGTACTAGACACCTATTTTCAAAATTTCAACTTATATTTGTATGCTTGCAGTGTCTTGTACAGCAATAAATATGTATACGAAGAGTCTCTTTTGTCCACCGTTTTAAAAATTAACGCTACAGGAATAAAAAAGGCTGTGTAATATTTCGGGAAACAATTAACCTATTCCTACCAAATTAGACAAACAAGTAGTACTGTGGTAGGCCATCTACATGGACATATTTTATATAGGTCTGCAACTTATTTTAAAAATTGTAGCCATACAAATATTTTAATTTTCTTAATAAAATGTGCTAATACACAAGCGTTTGGTTTTCCATTAAAGAAGGTAGCGCCCCATGAGGAAATGTATCTTTTATACCATATATCCGTAACCAATCAACCTATTCCCCACGAATTTTACGCACAAGTAATTTTACAGTAGGCCACAAAAACATACATGATTAAGTGTGTCTGGCGTTATTTAAAACACAAATGCTATATAAACAAAATATCTTAGATAAGGTCTTATATCTATTAAAAAATTTAAGTACTTTAAATCAAACTATGTATGCTGAGATTATTTATTAACAGCATCATATATTATAATAGAGACCCTCTTTGGCAGTCTTTTTAGAAGATATTGCCTTATGATAAAAGCAACATTCTTGCCATATCTCGGGAACCAACCAAACAACAAATTCCCACAAAATGTTTTACACAACTAGTATTGCAGACGCCCATGTAAACTTACATGATTTAAATGTACCAGGCATTTTTTCACAATTGCAGCAATTATTGTAAATATCAGGGTTATGAGTCTCTTAAATAATTTAACAAAAATTCAACTATATTGTCTAAGCTGATAGTACCTATAAGAAGCATCAAATATGCCTCTACAGAGCCTGGTTTTAGGCCTTTATGTAAAATAGTATTAAAAGAAAAAAAAAGTTTTTATATCATACCCCTGGAATCAGTCAACTTATTTTTACAATTTTCTGCATACAATTAGTGTTACGGTGGGCCATGTAAGCTAATATGATATAAGTGACTGAAGCACATTTTTCAAAATGATGTTATTGTAGATATATATTTGTTGTTAAATAAATTCTACCAAAACTTTAGACTGATAACAATCGAAGTTGATGCTCCAAATTTTAACCTCCGTAATGCAGTTGGGAGCATGCCATCTTACTGCGAAAGGTGTTCTGGGTTCGAGTCCCGAGTTAGACAAGTGTAAATTTGTAACTGTTTCACTAGCATTGCATTTGTTTCTGGTTCCAACTTAATGATATCGCCGTCAACGAGATGTAGACCCACCTACCATCTAACCTTCTGAGAACTTCATCAAAATTATTTGCATCAATTTAGAGGAAAGTACGCTCAATAGTTGTATCAGTAACTTTTTGTTATTCAATCGTTTGTATTCTTTAATGTTTATTACGTCGAAATGAATCCATACAAACTGGCTCATAATTCCTTGAAATCAATTTAGTTTAAATGATCAACACTAACTTTTAATCAGATTTTTAACCAAATTAACTCCTAAACCTCGTTAGAGGTAGGGTAACATTTTGCAAACCTGTAAGTAAGTTAGAATTTACATTTAACTTAAAGCACTTAAGGTCAGAGATTGTCTTTGAAAGTATATCATAGATTCTATTAATTGGTCCAGAACAATTTCACCCAAGGCTTCTGAAAGCATATCTTGGAAACAAATAGCATCGTGGGATGACGATGCTCACTTGCCTGTGGTGGCGCCTGCAGTTTCTTGGGTGAGCTGAATAGCCCCGCGCCGACGAGCCGTGAAGCCCGAGGAACAGCCAAGGAAGATGGCATCACGAGGACTGAGAGTAGTGGAGGACTAGCTAGGTGTGTGGTGGGAAGAGGTGGGGTTGGGGCGAAGGACCTGGATCTCAGCTTCTTTTATGACCACGCCTCGGTGCTGCGCTGAAGAGATAATAAAGGCCAGATGGATGCCCACGTCCTTCCAGAATCCTTACGACTTCCCGCACGGCCCCGCGGAAATATCCTGCAGTCTCGAGGATCACACTCGAGATACGTAGTGCACGGAACGTACATGCTTGCATCATGTGCAAGCTAAATTCGCATTTTTCTTATCGCAAATTTCCCACAAGGTCGATCCGTAAAGACGACATTAGCCAATGCTGCTATGGAAGATTTTGTGCTATCAATTATAAGCAAATAATTTGTCCAACTGAATATTCGAAAAAAAAATTGTCATATCTACAGACAATTGTGTTAGCTCAGTTCCTGCCAGACATAGTTGTAACTATAGTGAAATTTTTTTTACATTCTGAAAAAATTGCTTGTAATCACAAACTACATTTTTTTAACCACAATTAATGATCGGAATTATAGCAACATAATGATTAATTTGTTTCTAGGCTTTACAATTTTTTTTNTTTTTTAACCACAATTAATGATCGGAATTATAGCAACATAATGATTAATTTGTTTCTAGGCTTTACAATTTTTTTTGCAGCCTATAATTCATTAAAAAAATTTTGCTAGTGCAAAATTTTTTTTACTGAATTGAATACTACTACGAGTGAGAGTTTTCGTGTATTTTAAGTAGTACAGGACAGTACTCAATAACTATACATTTATAACTAATAACGCACCCGACAACTGTAGACTTAATAGCGCATATAAATTAGTAATACCTGCTAACTCTAANCATTTATAACTAATAACGCACCCGACAACTGTAGACTTAATAGCGCATATAAATTAGTAATACCTGCTAACTCTAACATAAAATTGAAACATAAATAATTAATATGGAGATCAGAAACTATCCGCCAAGTATAAAAGATCGCTATATTTACACATGTTAGCTGCTAACAGTGAGTTGCTTAAATTATGTATCTATCTTCTGCTCTCTGAAACACTAGCTGCCATTTTAAATATATATTTGTGTTACCTAATTTCGTACTCCAATGACCAAAAAATATTTATTTTCAGAACTCCTGCATAAGTGTTAGTATGAATTACTTTCCATAGATAATTTTCGTCATCATGTCCTTCAAGAACTATTGTTTTGACTCAAGCAATACTTACTGTAGTTGATCATAAGCTAGTTAATATGTTATTATGTTTTCGGCTTAATTTTTCTACGAGACATGTCTTAAATTTGAGCTTTTAATTTTCCATTTAGAGTATTTATTATTTCTCTCCAAGAATTTTGTCTCTAATATATTTCTTTCTCCTGCAACTTTAAACTACCTTTTTTTTACTATGCTTGGATGTTTGTATGCCTCACGGGAAAGACAGTGTTTCCCTACCTGCAATAACGTTGTAGGAGTACTTGTGCTCTCATAGATGCTGTGATTTCTTCTATGTTACTTTATTTTCTCTTATATTTTCTGCTAAGCATCCAAACCAATGTAATTTTGATCGCAGATCTCAAAATACAGTCCTATATAAAATATTTAAATAAATTTATTACACGATGTAACTTATATTACGTCTGTAGATTCAAATATTTTCATACAGGGATTAATGTTAAATAATACGCCTTGTAGAATAGTTAGTATATGTATTAAAATATCAGTTCTTCCTTGATTATATCACCTTTATAATTAATTGCCAAATAACTCTTTTTAATTTGTGCACTGTAGGATAAAAACTTATCCACACTGTAATAAATTATTATTCTTTAACAAAATGTTGCCGAAGACCTACTGTAGTAATATCAGATTAAACGCGATAGGTATATGTTCCGCGTTTACTAACCATCAAAAGTATACTATAATGCCACTCCTTATAACTAGGTATTTCGTTTTGTTTTTGTGTTTTTAATTTTTTTTTGTATGTAAGGATGTTATATAAGCTTACAATCAAAGGCGCTGAATCCCAAAATGTGAAAATAACTCAGTAAAAGTGTGTACTTTGTGTTAAGGGAAAATGTACTATGTCCCAGCACACCACACGTCATCAAAAATTAAATGCTACAAAATTTAGTCCGACGTATACAGAATTTTGTCAGGGAAAAAAANGCACACCACACGTCATCAAAAATTAAATGCTACAAAATTTAGTCCGACGTATACAGAATTTTGTCAGGGAAAAAAAACATAAAGTGCAGTAGATATAAAATGCATAATCGGACGCAACCCACTTTTTAAAGCTAATGGGTTAAAAATAACCCTACATTTACAAACCACTTTTGAAACCTAATGGATTAAAAATGCCCATACGTTTTCAACCATATTTTGAAAACTAATGGATTAAAATTAACAATACATTTTAAAATTTTTTTTACAAGCTAATGGGTTAAAATTACCAATACGTTTTCAAACTACTTTTAAAAGCAAATGGGTTAAAAATACCCATCTGTTTTCAAATCACTTTGGAAAACTAATGGATTAAAATACCCATCCGTTTTCAACCCACTTTTGAAAACTAATGGATTAAAAATAACCATACGTTTTCCAACCACTTAAAATGTTTTGGGTTAAAAATACCCATACGATTTCAACCCACTTCTAATAATAATTGTTTGAAAAGAACCATAAATTATGAGAATGTCGATTCGAGCGCGGGCGCATGCAGCGCAAAATAGTTGCATTAAAATTTTCGTTCAGAAAAATGCACTTAGAAAAAGGTGCTCTAAGAATTAGCAGCAATAATTTTTATTTTTATTTAAAGGAATTAAAATGTATAGTAAATAACAGAAAATGGATCAGTTGCTAAATGAATTAAAACGTCACCGCCATTTTATGAAACTTTCCGACCTCACATTAGGACAGACCTACCCCATAAACCATGCTGAAGTAAAATAAACCAAATACGGTCTCAAAGTGGTAGTTACTTCAAGAAATTTTAAGGTGACCTTAACAGATAGATATGTACAGATTTTCAGTACAAAAGTGTTAGGTGATGTAAATCGGGGAGGCACAACTTTTGTGCATAAACGAATGGAAAAATGTGGTGAAACACAAAGGCATTCTATTCTCTTTGAAAAAGAGTAAATGCACGTATTTGTATAATTAGACAACAGTTTATTTTCATTTGCATTCATATCTCCATAAAGTTTTAATGATTGTAAAATCATCAAAACACAATTACCGCTCTTACTTCGAAAAGGTTCTGCAACATAGCTTATTAAAAGTTTGCACATGCTCCTCCAAATTCAACGTATTAAAGTAGGTGAAACACCTCATTATTTTTCTAAATCTTTCACTTCCTATAGAAATATTATCCATCTCTCGTTAGATTACAAGAAAAACTTGGAAAAGGTTTACAGTCCACTTAATGACTCGCCAGGGTCCCTTTTCTAAAATATTATTACGGCCTAATTTGACGCCAACAAAACTCCGTTTTTTCGAAGAAGTCCTCCACCTCACCACTCGCCCGGCCTTTTTTTTTAAGTGGTGAAGTGGGGAGTTTTATTATTTTTTATTTCTAGTAACCCCTCTCAGATGGTGTGGCGCCTTCACCATCCGAGATCCTTCACCATCCGAGATTACCCAGTTATATGTCTGATACGATACTGAATACTGTAGAGAGTATTTGTGCTGGGCTTTAAGAGGTACCATATATTTGCATCTGCCACTCCTAGACATCTGCTAAGAGTTCGAGCACTTATTTTATTAACTCAAATTTGGAACAGCTCGGTTGATAAACATATAGTGTGGATGCGGGCGCCGTCACACTCACACTATAAATGTATCCGCTCAGCCCGGGATTTGAACCCATGAACCTTGCGTTAAGAGTGGGACGTCTTTCCACTGAGCTAAATTGGCAAGACCGCTAGGCGAGGTTCTTTATACAATTTATACAGCGATTCCCGTCAAATGGTTTAATGAATCACGTCCAGAGCGCGCATACATCGACCTCGACCACATCCGGGTTCACATATTACGTCACAGTTAACGAGCGTGGCAGATAACGAGTCCATATGAGGAAAACGTGTGTCTACACCAAAATAACGCGAGCTATGTTTTGAAGTCAGATACAGATGTTGCAATTCGAAAGCATTTATCAATGAGCCTGGCATATATTCTGTAGTTTTTTATTAATATGAAACTTTAATGGTTTAAATAATTATTAAAGTAATTATATTAGTACTTGCAACCTAAAATGCCATTTTCGTTAATATAAAAACAGGAATCTACAGTCTCATCTCTAAGACCATAGTTATTTCTAATAAATCAGAATTTATTAACTTACCTTTGTTATCCTTAATTTCAAATATTATTTCCTTTACTTGAGTTGTTTGCACTGGAAAAAATTTTATGGATCAGCAGGTTTGTAATAGATTGTGTCATCAAATCCAAATGTCGTCCTTGGTTTAAATATAGCAATTATGCTAGTTTCTCTGTGGTAATTATCATCATTTTAAAAATCATTCCATTAGCTATATTACAGTGTAAATGTATTGTTTTAAAGGGAACAAACTTTGGAATTGTGTTTCCATAATGGTAATGATTTAATTTCAGGATTTTTTTTTCTGTGAAACCCAAAAGTTCTCCTATCAAACCCTTTTTTCCAAACTGTAAATCAAACACACATTTTACTTTCAACCTATTTGTTGTCTTATCCAGATCGAGGGATATGCTACTTTTTTCTCCCCCACCCATTGGAACTATATTAAATGGGGGAATTGTCTTTATAGTTTTTACAAGATCTTTTAAACTATATTGGCCAACTGGAATTTCAACTTTTTCTTCTATACCACACATATCTATAAAATACAACATCTTTTTCATAGGGGTAATGTTATGTGTTAGGTATGCAGTATAGAAGTCAACTAAAGCCACTGAGTGCTCGTCTATCTCTAAAGGATAGTGCAGTCTTTTCTTTAATACTGATTTGTTATCTGTTAGCTTGAATAATTTACTTATTTATTACAAAAAAAATCTATTAAATAAACGAAAAATCCAAGAAACATTAAACATGTAGACTGTGATATTAAAATACGGATATCAGACAAGACTGTATTGACAAAACGTCATGGAGGATTAATGCCTAATAACATTAGATGTTTGATAGTGGGTCCTATTAATATTGGAAAAACTACACTTATGATTGATAATTTTATATATTCACCAGGATGGTTGGATTTTGGTACTCTATGCATGTGTTCAAAAAGTCTGAACCAACCAAAATATATTACTTTAAGGGAAGATACAGAGGTAGCAGCAAAATCAATATCTGAACCAATGGCGTACTTCTTCCCTACAAATGAAGAAATGGTTACAGTGGATAAATGTTGTTATGACTCTGTTGTGGTTTTTGATGATGTCATACTTGAAAATCAGGACAACATAGGAGATTTCTCCACTCGCGGTAGGCACAAAGATATTGATTGCTTCTATTTAGCTCAGACATCAAAAGTGCCTAAACAGCTTATAAGAGACAATGCAAAGTTTATTTGCATATTCAGACAAGAAAATACTCATCTTAATTACATTCATAGCGATTTGGTTGGTGGTAATATTCCATTTGAGAAATTTCGGAAGACTTGTTCAAAATGTTGGGATAAGGAATATGATTTTGTTACAATAGATACGTCTCATAAGTTGAATAATGGCAAGTATAGTAATAAAATTGAAGATTTTTTAAATCCTTACATTATTGGCATATTTTCCTTTCCTTCTAATGGAAGTGTTTCCATTAATAACCAACAGACTCTGGTCTTATTTTTTTTAAATATTGATATACCAGAACTATTTCAAAAACCAACTGTGCCTTCAGATGAACTGAAAGCTTTTGGAATTTAAAAAAATATCTTATCATCGGGCATTACATCGAAAGGCTTACATATGTTAATGCTTTTCAAATTATGGTATAACTTGATAATTCCTTTATAATCCTCTGATTTTATTATTGTCTCATTTACTCTTCCACTCCCCATAAAAATGTATTAGGTTTGATTATCACCCAGGTAAAATAATTTGTCCTTTGAACTGTATTTTCCAACTAAACGAATAATGCCAATTCTGTTGTACTGATAGTACTCTATATTGACTGCATCATTAGGAGCAATAGGATTTCCCACATTTCTAAGTCTTTTGTTTTCAAAATCAATATTATTACCTTCTTCCAAGTAGGTGAGAAAGGTTTTATCCAAGGCTCTTTTATTTCTTGTTAGTGTTGTTATAAAGTCACTGAATTGTGGATGGGAAACAAAATCATTAGTTTTGATCTTCTCAGTAGTTGTATAGTTATCCAGGTGTTCTTTAATTTGATCTTAAATCCAAGAGGTCATTAATGCATTTCCACATATATCCATCATTTATTAATAGTATTATAATTTTATTAAATTTAAAATTATGTGAAAATGATTTAGTACACTGACACACAAATGGCCAAAAATTACTTGGTGGAAATTTTGAATTCTACTTTCGTTATAAATAGTATTACCACCGAGATATGCAATCAATTCCCGGGGTGGATCTCCACTAAATGGGTCAAAAAATATTTTTTATTGGATTCTTTCCAGTAGCATACCCAGTGTGTTCCAGATTCCTTGAAACATCTAGGTTAACAATCTCGCATTCCTTATCGAGTGGCATGTTAGGTAGCTTATCAATCATAAATACACCTCGAAAAATTTTAATGTTTAATTTTTTTACAATTTTATCAATATCAAAGTTACTGAGTGAAGTTACTTCTTTTGGGGGGGGTGCTTCCCCCCCCCAACTTTTTTTTTCCATGGTTAAATTATGTCTATGTGGTTTTTTTTTTCAAATTCTGGTTGCTCTTCTTAGCATTAATTACTGATTTAGCGTTAGATGAGGCACCTCCTGACAATGCCTCTAGAGCTCCCAATGCTGCAAAAATCAAAGGTAAAAATCCGCCCTTGTGAAATGTCAAACAATTTCCAGTCTTCATTTTCTTAAGCTGTGGAATTGAGACTTTGATAGTCATACTTTTGCCTTCCTCCAATTTCTTGTTTTTTGCATTCCAGGTTATCTTTCATCAGGAAAGAATCAATATTCAAACCCTCGATCTCCCTGTTAGAAACTTGCAATGCGATGTTTTTTAACTTTCATTTATTACACCTAATATTTTTAAATTTTATTTTAATTTCCCAGCCCAGCTTACATTTAATATGCATCGCATATCCAGTAACACCAGCCTACAATCTCTCATTGAGATCAGTATCTCAGTTTTGCAATCTTTTGAATGCCTTCTTTTCTAGTTCCTTATCAGCTACATGTCTTTCAGCTAGATCTTTATGGTGATGATAAGCTATAGCATGCTCCATTGCAGCTTTATCTAATGGAATAACAGGTTTATCACCTCTCTCAAGTGTCTCTTTTAGTCTGGTATCTGGGCCTAGGAATTTATACCCTGGTGCATGCAACTCAAATTGTTGTTGATTTATTATGTCATTGAGTAATCCTTTTCCATGATGCTCCGACTCCCAGAAAAAAGGGGGTATTTCGTTTAATATTCGTATTAGGTATGGTATACCTTCTGAATTATTCACAACAAAGTCACTAAATTTGCTGCTGAGCATATACATTATTCTGACCTTCTCATTGCAATAGTTATCATTTCCAGCATTCTATACACCATAAATAACTATAAGCCTATCAATGAGCTTCCTAACATCATCCATCCATATGTATTCTTTGGGATAGCCTGTAAGAGTCTTTATACCTGTTCCTGTACAAGGAGGGTTTTTCTTTATAATTTCGTACACTGGTCTAACGATAGTTTTCCTTTTATCGCCCTTGCTTGATTTTGGTGTTCCCGAGTTGGGGTCATCCTTTTAAAAAACTGCATTTGTATCTGTTGGGATATGACTATAGTTTTCATAGTCAGTTGCAGTGTAATCACTTTCTGATACATCATGAGTTGGAAATTTCAGCAAACCATCAGTTCCAATGTATGTTCGATCTTTTACAGTAAGTCGGTTATTGTTGAATATTACTTCGCTGTCACCAATATACCTTTTGCTTCCTTCAGGCCTTAGTCCAAAAATATGATCATCACAGTTATTTAATAATTCAGCCACTTTCTCTCCAATAAATGTTGTTCTATAGTTAGTTAATGGTACAATATCGTTTTTAAAATGCTCCAACGCCTCAACGCCATCGTCATATCGTTCAACACAATCGTCATAGCGTTCAAGGCCACCATCATAGCTTTCAATGTCATCGCCACTGGTGTCTACTTTACCAAACAGTTTCCTTTCAAATGAAATTTCCGTAGGCGTCCGTGGGGAGTACAAATTATTTACAGCAATTGGAACAAGTTCCTTGATTAGGTACTTATTCTCGTTTGTTACGTGCTCAATTTTTTGTACCAAGTCCTCTATCACATCTATCAAACGTTGTTCCAGTCTTTTATTTTTATCATGCTCGTCTTTATGTAGTTTCGGGAAGGCTTTAAACTTTTCAATTAGGTGTTTTCTTCTCTCTATATTAATTTTAGATTGTTCTTCTGTAATAATTTACTATATATATATATTAAAGTAATATTGATAACTTAAATGTGTAACGTCTTAAGTGTAGGAAGTATACACTAAGTGATAAGGTTTCATATGAACTTACAAATAATGCAATAATTAAATGTGTTTCTAGATGTTGTGGTGCCAATAAGTCAATGTTCACTGGTGGGAGTATAAAAGACGATAATGCAAATGAAATTCATAAACCATCGCGAAGAAATTTATTCAGAAGGGCTTTTCTATCTTTTGGCATAGACGATCTCTGGCAGGCTGACTTGGTTAAGATGGACTCTGGGTTATTAAAAGTTATACACAGACTTAAAAAGGGGTTTAAGTATATGTTGGTCGTGATTGATTTTATTTCCAAGTATGCATTGACAATACCTGTCAAAGATAAAATAGGTCAAAATGTTACTTTGGTATTTAAAACTATTTTGAATGACTGCAGACCTATGCATTTGCAAATAGACGAAGATAAAGAATTTTACAATAAATCATTTAAGTCATTAATGGTCATTAACAACATAACACACTTTTTAACATACAGTGGAAAGAAAGCCAGTATTGTAGAAAGATTTAATAGAACAGTGAAGGAGAAAATATGGAATATATTTTCTATGTATGGAAGCTATAAATGGGTGGATATATTGCCTAAATTAATAAGTGAATGCAATAATGCTGTTCGCAGCACAATCGGGATGAAACCTACCAATGTAAGTGCAAAGAATGAAAGGTCTATTCTAATAATCATGTATGGTGGAGAAAGAAAAATGGATAAAACATGGTTTGCTATATGATATAAAGTTCGCATAAGTAAAAGTAAAGATTTGTTTGAAAAAGGGTATACATCAGACCGGTCCCCAAGTATTTAAGGTATGTGAAGTATTGTACACATACCCCATAACCTACAGAATAAAATATTAGAAAAGTGAGTCCATCAAGGGTATATTTTATGAATCAGAGCTGCTAAAGACAAAGTATGATCAAGATTACTTAAAAGAGAAAATTTTACAAAGGAAAGGAAATAAGCTGCTTGTTAAATGGCTGGGTTTTGATAGTAGTCATAATTCTTGGGTTGATAAGGGAGGTGTACTTGTTTTTAATAAAAATGTTCTATAAAATAAATGAGTATGTAAAAAATTTAAAGCTATGAACGTCAGTCGTTTCCACCAAACGACCAGACAAAAAACAATTTAAATGAATACAAGAAGCTCATTGAGCTTGATATTCCTGATGGCGATGCATTTACACATCCGAACGAGGCTAATGTGTACCAACAGTATAAGCTAACTAAAAGAGATACAAATGCGTGTTATGAAAAAACTTCAACTATTAATTTTTGTGAGAATTTCTTCCCATTCCAGTTCTCAAGAGTAGAGATCTCTAAGCATGGCAATATAATTGAAAGTATTGACAATCCTGGCATCACTTAGCTCAGAATTGGAATCATCGTACCTGCAACTAGCAGGGGTAGAAAAAGGCAAGTATTTTAAGGCAGATGGATATAATGAAATTGTCTATCCATTAAGATATTTGTTTTGTTTTATGAGGGATTGTAATGAAATATTCTGGAAAGGGTGATACAAAATCACATTCATTCGAAATTCTCATGAGGATGTTTCTATTTACAAAAGGCCTAAAACACCAGCAGATGGATCTAATGATATTATCTCAGATGCTGGTAAAATTGTTATTTAGAAAATGGAAGTCCTGTGGCCGATTGTTGAATACGAACCTAATAAGGGAGACGAAATTAAAACAAAACTATACAAACTACACAAAGTTTCCATAGAATTCAATTATTGGCAATGTCTTGAAAAACCTGTACCTACTGGTGCAAACTCATTCCAGTTTGATATAAAGCATCAGTTCAATTCAATCCAATTCAATATGCCTGACTTTGACATTGTTGGCTTTCAGCTAAACAGAAAATAAAATGTTGATCAAGAGAAACATTGTTCAATTTTTGACCATTTTCATGTTAAAAATATTTCTATCAAGAATGGAAGGAATGGAGTGTTCCCTAAAGAGAATTGGAACCTGGATATCGAGAATAAAATTTTTGATAAGATGTACATTGCCTACAATGATTTAAAAAATTCAAAGACCAAGCTTGATACTTCTTACCGTAACAATGAACTATATTATAACCCTGCTGCATTTGTTTCTAGGAAAACACTGCATGTTATTGATTGTTCTTACAGAAAAACCTCTATTGTAAAGGATCGAACTAATCTGAAACATAGAGTTGATTATAATAAGCCAATACAGGATACAACTGTTTGCAATATGGTGCTAATAAGCCAAATAAACTTAATTTACTATGTTAAAAGTGAAATCACTGAAGCAAACTGGTAAGCAAACATGTATGGTTATTAGTTTTTAATGGGAAGGATCTCATTAAAAATATTTATTTTTAAAGATTTAATAATGAATAAACAAAATGTGACACCCATAATAAGTTTTTTCTAAATACTCTTATTATAGCATTAATTTTGGCACCCTTTTTCTAAACACCTGAAAGATTTTTTTTTCATCATGGGATTCTTCCCATTAAAAATATAATTATATTTTAGAAAAAAATTATGTAGGGAGATTGTCTCTATTTGCAGCACTAGCTTTTTGAACTTATTAAGAATATCTGAATATGACGATGGTAATGTAGTACACTTTACATTGAACATTGAAAGATAAAATCCAGCAGCTCTGTTCTACGTGTTTGTAAACTCGTTGAATTCCTAGTAGGTTGTGTTCTTGAAGAAGTATAAAAATCCATTGGTGTATCTAATGGCAGAATCTAACCCCGCTGGCAAGCCTAGAAATTTCTTTAAAATTATGTCGAAATATTTAGCCCTGAATAAGCACTCATCCAGTTCCATAAAATACTTTCATCGTAAAATACAAAAGTACGGCCAGAGAAGGTATTTAAAACTGCTTTTATTTTGGAATTCTAAGACAACCCCAAGTCATTAATAATCTTTGGATGCCCAGACACGAGTTGCAAACTAGGATAATCAAATATGTATATACATTTGACTCGATAAACATTACAATTTCTCCAGAAGGCCTCTGATAAATCGAGGTAAAGCCTTCAAAATTAGAAGGTAAGATAACAACCAGTCAGTGATAAGCTCTGGTTTACTAACTATTTTATCTACTATGTCATAAGTCCAAATATACTTCTGTAAAAAATGTAAATCACTTGGTTGAGTAACAAAAATGTGTTGATGTTTTCAAGTCACACAAACCTACCTCTTTTGTAGGGGGTAATATGTTAGGTTTAGGAGGTGGTAACAAATTTACAGGTCTTTTAGGTTTACAATAAAGACTCTGTATTGCCAAAATTTCGTAAGTTTGTAATGCTAGTCGATGTGAGACATAAATTGGAAACATAACAGACTTGTAGACTTTTGAATGATGTATTCGTAAGGCATGCCCTATTTCATGTAATATCACAATGAAAATACTTTTTTTTTAACTTGGGATTTGTTGTCTTTTTTAAGATACCAGTTTTCTTCAGCATCAATGTGAATTTCAACATACGGTTTATCTGATGACGGGAAAAAAGCATGAGCCAGCAATCCTCCTCTCCCATCAAATTTGCTATTACATACATGTCGAGACATTTGAAATGTATGGATACATCGTTTGTTTGATATTATTACGTGTGGATTTAGGATATCGTGTTTAAACGTAATGTCAGTACGTTTGGCCCACATATAAATAACTTCTTGAGTTAGTTGTATATCTTGACTGGCTAACACATAATGCCATTTTATTACTTTCGTTGTCCATTTGGTAATAGATGTAGAAAAATCAAATACAACGTCTGGTACCCCACATCTAGGAGCTCTGATTAGTGCCAGTGTTTCCCTACTTCTTTCACCACTAATTGTTATGTTATGATACTCTTGGAAAAGTCGGATAGCATTTGAAACTCATAATAAATTTACGTGTGTAATATCTTTGTCGGATACATTTAAGCACCCAAAATCATTTAAATATTTTATTGTGGAATGTGTGTGATTGTCACCTCTGCTAGAGGTTATTAAAATAAAGACGATAATCATTTAACGAAATAATTTTTTTATATATATATTAAAAATATATATTTCATAGTCTCACTCCTTTTTCAATTTTGTAGTGTGTCCATGGTAGTGTATTAATACCATCTTAAAGAATAAATCTTTTGTCATCTTCGAAACTTAATACTTTTTTTTCTCAACTCTATTGTAAACAGAATGTTTATTAGTTATTATGAGATATATACTTTTGTACAACACTTCTTTTCCAAACAAGCACTTTTTTGTAGTCATCAAAACTTATCTCATGACTGACTACAGTATTTTTCACAACCTTTGCTCTTTTCTTTACATCACCTTCCACATCTAAGGCGTACATTTTGACTCTTAAACCAATTAATTCTTCCATTATTTTCCCATTAAATTAATCTTTCATTTTGCCTATAATTTTCTTATTTATTTGAGGTATGTTATATATATATATATATATATATATATAAATATATATGTTATTTTTTGGGTAATCACGTTTATCAAAATGATCGATCATTTCTTTCGTGTCACTGTAGAAGTCTGATGTTTTATGCAATAAATATATAAGTCAGTATCTTGATAGCACAGTTCAATATTTTCCCCATACTTTGGTTTCATCACAATATAGTGAAAATCTTACATTAAGGTCTTTGATAAGTCAAGTATGCTCATTCCATCATAAATGGGCTTGTTAAACCACAGCTTTGTTTTATTCATGTGAACTGCGACCAAAGAGTTAGTAAATATTGTTCTATCTTTGAAATTTGGTTTAACCACTAATTTATCCACTTGCTTGATGCTTGTGCACAACCGTACATCCACTCTGTTTCTAATGTTCTCCATTGTTTTACCGAATAGAGAGTTGTTCATTAGTTTATAGAAGTCCTTTTCCAGATCATTAGATGACTTCGTTCGCATATTTGTGTTTAGATCAATAAAGGACTTGAGCCAGTCTGATTGGTCAGACTCCAGAACTCTATGTATCTTCTCTAACTTCATTCCGAGAGACTGATATTTCTTAAGATTTACATAGTACAGTACATATCTTTCTTTGTCATATAGGGTAGTTAATAATATACGCATTTTCGAGCTTTCAGGTATTCTATTCTCTGGAGCCAGTGGTAGATCTTTGTGGAAGTCGTGTAGTTCATGTGGATACTACAAAAAAACTTCCAATACTATAGCCTTTTCTGGCATCACCTCAAATTTCTGTCACATTTTTTTTTGTATTTCTCCACTTAAACCCACCGTAAGGTAAATACTGACTCATAACCCATCCATATAAGTTATTGGCATCCAGGTATGCCAGATAAGAGGCTTCAACTTTGGCATCATAATCATTTATGTATTTATCATTTGCTTTGGCATACCTCTTGCAACATTGTGATGTTCCACCACGAATACATTTTTCAATCATCAGAAGCATGTTGTAATCCGTTAATAGTTCTATTTCTGTTTTAGTATGTTTGAGCATTGCATCCCACTCTAGCCCTGGTGCTGTGAAATACCATGCAGGATCTAGCTTATTTGTTTTGAGACATACATCTCTAAAGTTTTCTATAATATCATCCAATATCAATACATCTGTTTTGTTATACAGCTGAGTATACTCTCCTAAGGATTTTATGTTGAAAGTTTTCCACACCTTTTTTGCAAACTGGTAGTCTTCATCTGTAATATCACATTTGTTGAGTTTGTTGTAAAGTGCATCCTTATTAGGTAGTGATGCCTCACAAAATTTTTCAACACTATCCATGTAGTCATATGGGTAAACGCTTTTCCTTATAACAAGATCTAGAAGTTCATTGGAATAATGCTTACTCGTTTCCCGAAATTGACTTCTGGAAAGATTGCTAGAGAGCTTATTAATGCTGCTAGCCATAAATTTAATTGAGTCAATAAATCTTAGATTTACGCCCTCATATACATACATACATGTTTAGTGAAAGAAATATATTTTTCCTCATTGATGGGAATTAACTCAATTTTATTTTCATCGATGCCCAGCTCCTTTACAAACAAATGTGTGTCATATTCAGATAGATTTTGTATAAACACAGGAACAAAACATGGATTTCTATAGGATAAGTTACAATCTTTGTGTGCGGCTCCTCTAAATTTACCTGTAACGTGGTCATGGTCTCTCATAGAGTCTCCATCCAAAGTCTTTTCTCATATATGGCAATGGGTGGCTGTATCATAATAAATCTGCTCTTTCTTGGTCAAGGGAATTATTGGTTTTTTATTTTTGTAGACATATCCTATTGCCTTTGCTTCCTCCATTAACATCTTGACGAATACCCTAGATGCATCAGATCCTTCATAAGTTACTGGTGCCTTATAGTATTCTTGGTCATATTTTACATAGTAAATGAAACAAATGGGTTCATGTTTTTGGTACGGCTTCGTATAGGAGTCGTCGGGATTTGGTTGGCAAGTATTGATTTTAGTTAACAAACACTCAAATTCGGCATATATCACAAAAGGGACTCTGAAAGAATGATTTTTGTTCTTGAATCTTAGTACGTTATTTCCTTTATATGGATGTTCGACTCTAATTCCATCATGATCTTGGCAGTCTTCTTCGTGAACATTTAGCTTTCTTTCAGAGTAGAAGTGTTGCAAGCATCTATCACATATGTATATTTTATGGCCATTCTTTACCACCTGTAACGCAATAAGTCTCGAAAGACTTTTTATCCAGTAGTAGTGGTCATTCTTTTCATCTTTGATGTAGAGCAGATTAATGTGCTCATCCACCTTATTTTTTGTTATTTTTAATGGATAGATTTCATATTCTTTATTGTACTTGTTTTCTCTTTCATCATATGTATATCATTAATTGATATCCCGCTTCCCCTATCAAAGGTTGGTATGATATCCTATTTCATAGGGAATTCCAGACCCTTAAGTGCTTCGTCGAACACATGTTCATGATCCAAATACTTGTTCACTCTTTGAGAATCCTTTTGTGCTGGATGTAGTGCGGATAGAATAGACCACAAAAAACCTTATATATCATTGTTCTTAACATTAATTGCTGCTTGCTTAGCTTAGATTTTTTCTGGAAGATTAAAATAAGAGCTACCCTTAAATGGAAAATATATTTAATTATTAATTCGTACCTCTAGATTGCATATCCTACTGAGCACCCACTGAGAGCACTTTGCTTCAAATGCACCCATCTCAGCTATGATTTTCAATATGCTAGCGGTATAATATTTTTCTAGATTAGTTGATTTCAGTGTAATTTCGTTCTTGTTTTAAAAGAGTGTTCTACATATTCGATATTGTCACCAGTTCATCTTTTGTACTCAGCGAAAAACTTCATGTTCACTTTGAGATACGTTGATTTAAAAAATTGGTTAATTATGCCAGTGACAGCTTCATTTAAACTGTTTAGGAAATGATTTGGGTGTTTGTATACATTCACTNTGATTTGGGTGATTGTATACATTCACTTTCTTTACAGAATAAGTCTTGATCCTGCTTTGAAATGCTTTTTCAATTTCTTCTACACTGAATCTGAGTGTGTATTTGTGTACTTTACTACTCAAGTGACTTTTTATGAGAGATGGTTTGTAATAGGGGTTACAAGCCTGAAACTGATCTTGCTTATCTCTTGGTAACTTCTGTTTTGGTATTAGACGTTGCGGTATTTTAAAAATTGCCCAGGCATTTGTCGGTTATTGCACTGGTGCAAGACCTTTGTGCAATCTACCTCTCAGATGACTTCTTATGTTGACTTAAATGGTTTGTGATAGTGGTTACAAGTTTCACACTTAACAAATGGCTGTTGAGGTTTCTTCTTATTTCTTTTCATAAAAACATCACGCTTAAATTAATATTCGTTCCAAACATTACCAGTTGAATTAGCCTTTTTCATTGCCATGGTCGTTTTCGTATAATTAAAGATCAGTATATTTTCGTTTGTATTCATTTATTGTATATTTTATTTTATTCTTTTTTATTTAACGAGCACATTCTTTGTAAACATTTTAGTTCCTTTAAATAAAAGAAAAGTATCGCTGCTAATTCTTAGAGCACCTTTTCTTAGTGCATTTTTCTAAACGCAAATTTTAACTGAGCTTTTTTGCGCGGCACGCGCCCGTGCTCGTATTGATATTCTCATAATTTATGGTTATTTTAAAACAATAAGTTTTATAAGTGGGTTGAAAACGTATGGGTATTTTAACCCATAAACTTTTAAAAGTCGTTTGAAAACGTATGGTAATATTTAATCCATTAGTATTCAAAAGTGTTTTGAAAACGCATGGGTATTTTTAATCCATTAGTTTTCAAAAGTGGATTGAAAACGGATGGGTATTTTGAACCCATTTGCTTTTAAAAGTGGTTAGAAAATGTACGGTTATTAAAACCCATTAGCTTTTAAAAGTGGGTTTTATCCGAATCTGCATTTTATATCTACTAAGTGCATATGAGGCGTTGTGGATATGAGGAGCAAACTCAGAATGGGTAGAATTTTTTTTATTTTTGAATTTTAAACTATGAAAACCACAGTAACTTATGTAATGGCTTTCAGGAGTCTTCCTTGCCTTAAATGGAACGGTACACATGTAACGAGCTAGTACAGACGTATGTAATATTTACAGGCAAACTCGACGTACCTTCCTGCCCCCTACCTACTAGCCCGGTGCATGCGTAGAGTTGCATTAGTATCATCTGCATGTGCTTATGATCTACCAGTATGTTATGTGTTATTGCTAATGGCTGTCGAAAGCATTCTGTAGGAAAATATGAGTGATGAAAAGAGTGATGCCTGCCCTTTCTCTGGATTTCCTCGTAAAAGAGCAAGAGAAGCGGCAAAATGGAAGACAACGATATGCAAACGCAAACAAAATCTTGGAGAAGCATATACATCTCGCATTCTGAAGAAGGAAGTTTCTGAACGAGCTGTTAGTCAACCATGTAAATGCGAATGTTTCGGTAAAGCAGGACAACAAAACATCAAGGTGTTTGGTATGTTTTTTGTGGTACATATGCATTTATTATATGCAACATTCATACCTATCAAGGCTTGTAAGCAGTCATGACGTTAAGAGAAGTATTGTTAATGAAATACCCAGTAGAACACATAGACGGGTTCACTACCACTTATGTGTAATAATAGTGTATATAAATTGTGTTGTAAAGCATTCTACACTATTCATGGAATATCAGATAAACGGGGTAGGACTGTATTGAAGAAGCAAGATAATACTGGTCCAATCAGCACAGACCAACGTGGAAAGAGCAAAAGTAAAAATAAACCTGATGATAGGCAAAAGACAGTCAGAACACATTCTAAGTCTTCGTACTGTATCGAGTCACTACAGTCGCGCAAAGAGTCCATATTGATGATGCCTTCCTTTTGGTCTACCCTTGAATTAACTTTACTATCTTTATTTACAGTGGGTCAAAGAAACTTAACCTGGTACGGAAAAAGTAACGAAGCATTTTTATATGCATGTGGATATTGGATTTCAACCACCAAAAAAATTACACTTGTAATCTTTGTAACGGGTACAGCACTTCAGTACAGTGCTCGATATAAGTGTGTAATATTGACCTCATTGCAGAAATAAACTACAAGAAGGAAGAGCATAATATGGAAACTAAAGTTTTTTGTGCAATGCTGAAATCATACAAAAATAAAACAGATAATTATGTTGCTGCAATTGCAGTTGATTTACAACATGCCATGCCAATGACGAAACTAACCAAGGTATAAAATAATATTAAAAAAATGTAGACGTAAAACATGTTAAGACTGGACTTGGTAACGTGCACGTTCAGCACGAAATAATATTCAGGCGTTGGTCATGCGAATTATCGAGCTAATTCCAACGTTATATTTTGACGTTGGAAAGTTCCATTCAGCATTCAGCAATCTTTAGTGATAACTGAGCAGGGCAGAATAGAAACATTAATATGGTTCTTGCATGTCTAGATTGTATCCACGAAGGGAAATTTACGAATATAAAGTATACTTTCTTGATACCTAGTTAGTATTAACCTGCCCTGTGGAAAGGGACTTCGGTCTGATAGAGAAAAAAGTGACGCAAAGTGAAGTTTACGCTAAGCACCATTACTTATAATTCATAAAGAAAAGCTGTTCTAATTGGGTATTCAATATCATCGAACTCAGAATCTCCATGGTACGCGACTTCAATGTTTTGTGGAAGTCAATAACAAAGCGATGTTTAACTGGAGCCAACTGCAAGGTCAGGAAGATTTTTGAATTTTCAGCATCCTACAATCGTGGATTTTGCATTCATGTAGACTGAAAAAAGTACCCATGTAATGTCAATATCTCTTCAAAAATGGAAGTACACGAACTATGACTGTGAGAATTTCATTAATCAGTAAAAGATCTTCCACATAAGTATGCTGCACATTTGAAGATGCAAGGAAACCAGCTTCAAGATCTACATGCACTAATGACGAATGTGCCTCTTACATTAAAACGTTACTTTGAAAAGTTTTGCTACTCTCTGTAGCGCTAAGTAGAGCGACACAAACGAGCAAAAATAAATGTAAAATTTTAAATCTTTTAATATCAGGAATTTCATTTCAGTATGTCTTGGATTTATTTTTTGAACACGAAATGTTTTGTTAAGAAATAATATTGCGCGTATAAATCACAACTGTGCGCCATTATATATTATTATTATTATATTAATGAAAAATAGTAAATGTCACCCATAAACAATTTCAGTTTACAATTTTTATAAAAACGTTTTGCTTTGGCTTTTACCAATAATATTTTTAATATGTACAGCCATTTACATGCCAATATAAAAACAAACTCTACCCAGAGGAAAAATCTTCAAACAAACCTAAGGGACACCCAAATGTTCACTTTTAATATCATGACCAGCAAGGTCTGATAATAACTTTCACTTATTACAGCGTGAAGTTCAGAATCTGCTTCTCCCTGAGCCTGCAGTTTACCCTGGCTTATATAGCATCAAATTCGTAGCTCCCCTCCTCAATTAGAGGCTTAAAACGTGACATTTTTAACTTCACCAATCAGAGAGCAGGATTATAAGACAATAGTATATTTTTCTTGCGAATATCGCAACGTGTCGCGCTGCGGTGCTTCCGTATGAGAGCACAAAGGTACGTTACACAGACACTAGCGCTGCTCAGCGGCGGGCTTGAAGACTCATTGCCACGCCGCCAGTTTTGCTCAGTGCGTGAAGTCACAATCATCCCTGGCGTCTTGAACGTCGGCGCTGCCCCAACATGACCGGCCACCATGGCTGCCATGCCCAAGGCAGCGCAGGGAAACGACTCATTGCTCTCATTTCGTTCTCGACGCATTCCATCCTTCCACTGACATTATCGACTTTTTTAATTTACACTGTCCATTCTGTCGTTTACACCGTTCACTATTTTCATTACACTGTCCATTCTTTTATTCACACTGTCAATTTACTCATCCACAGAGCCAATCCTCGTGTTGACTAACTGGCATATACTTTATATTTTATGGTGTACATATTAATTTACACTATTTACAATAATAATTTTTCTATTTACATATTTGTTAACAATATTCATTTCACTTTTTGCATCTTTCTTCAAACTATTTGCACTTCCGCTTACTTGGATACTGAATCCTTCAAGTAATACTTGCAGCGCTTCCAGTTCTGCAGACGTATTTGTATTTTACATTCACTGCAACAGTTGTACACAAAGTCTTTTATATTTCGGTCTACAAATATTAAAATTTACTAAATTGTCAAGTGTGTCTTATTTAAAGCCCATTTTCTAACGTGATTAACAATTTAATAATTAATAACTGTCTCCATCCCACTTCTGACACCAGTGATACAAGACGCCTGAGAGAAGTATCAGTTCGAGAGAGATGGGGGTTTTAATAAAAATTTGAGGACTAAATCAGATTTTTAAATTATGCACACAGCTCTTTTTTACAACATTAATCTATAAATCTCCATTATTACACTTTTATTTCTCAGTGACCGCAATATTTATTGTATGTTTTTACTTTAATTAACATCGTTATAAATGCATCTGTTTGGTTAAAGTTAATTAATTAAAACTTGTCATTAACACAATTTCAGTCTCTCTTTTGCCATAAGTTGTAATTTCTTCCACTCACATATTCAGTCATATAGTACAGCCTGCAGTCGTACTCTTCACTGCACCGATGATCGCAGTCGCATATTTTCCTCTCACTGGTCACTTCTCTCGCCACTCGTCGTCTCCAGCTACTCTTCCACTCTCAACTCTCCACTTCACTCCAATGCCGGCTCGGAGGCACAACGCAATTTTTATAGCTGCTGGACTTGACCTGGAAAGTACGTCACACCCCGAGTCACGCTGAAAGAAACTAGGGCAGTAGATAACCAGAAATACTTTAGATAAATACATAAACTCAATATAACCAAAGCCAGAAGCGCGCGCCTCAAAAGGATTATCGTTTACACTAGCTTTTAGTTACAGATACGCTGTTGTTGGTTTATCGCCCGCCTGACTTTCCAAAATTCCCTTGTGACTCGCCGCAACTATCACGTAACTACTCTGTCCTTCACTTCCACTCGCTGGAGAGGATCAAAGCTGCGAATGAGTAAAAATACTGTTACGCGCTCCCTTCTTGTCCCACACGAGCGAGTTGGAGTGAAGGACAGAGTAATTGGATGATTTATTGACCCGCGCACTAACAGTTGCAACTGGCCACGCAGCGGCTTTTAACAAAGGAATGTTTACAAAGCGTGCCTGTAATGCCTATCAGGGTGCGTGCCGCTCCCGACCTTGAGTATTGGATGTCTTTTGAGACATCTGAAGAATGCTCTGGATTCTTGACTTCGTTTCTCTCAACTAGAACCAAGTCGGGCCTTCGAGCTGGCAGTTGTTGAATGGATGAGTTCCAGCGATATACGACTAGCCAAAAGAGAAGCGCGCGGCGAGAGAAGTGATCAGCGGGAGGAAAATCTGCGACTGCCAATATCAGAGCAGTGGAGAGTACGACTGCAGGCTGGGCTATTGGACTAGATGCGTGAGTAAAATACATTACAAATGATGGTGACAGATAGACTGAACATGTGTTAATAATGACAACGAGTTAACTGTGCCTCTCAAAACATTGACATGAAAAGGGACGTTAATTAATATTGAAAAAGATTAAATATTGTGCTCACTGAGAAATAAAAAGAGTAATGTTTTGAGTTATATAAATTAAAGATGTGAATAACAGCTGTGTAAATAAATAAAAAATCTGATTTAGTTTTTTATTTTTTTTTAAGACCTCCATCCCTCACTAATTCATATATGCCCCTCAGGCACCCATTCACCAATATGTTAAATTCTAAATGGTAGAAAATAGTGTTCGACTCTTGAACGTTCTTAAGACATCGCCTTGAACCGGGTGTCTGTAACATGAATCTCTTTGGCCTCACCACCTTCGGTTTCCTTTGAANAGAGAAGTGATCAGCGGGAGGAAAATCTGCGACTGCCAATATCAGAGCAGTGGAGAGTACGACTGCAGGCTGGGCTATTGGACTAGATGCGTGAGTAAAATACATTACAAATGATGGTGACAGATAGACTGAACATGTGTTAATAATGACAACGAGTTAACTGTGCCTCTCAAAACATTGACATGAAAAGGGACGTTAATTAAAATTGAAAAAGATTAAATATTGTGCTCACTGAGAAATAAAAAGAGTAATGTTTTGAGTTATATAAATTAAAGATGTGAATAACAGCTGTGTAAATAAATAAAAAATCTGATTTAGTTTTTTAGTTTTTTTTAAGACCTCCATCCCTCACTAACTCATATATGCCCCTCAGGCACCCATTCACCAATATGTTAAATTCCAAATGGTAGAAAATAGTGTTCGACTCTTGAACGTTCTTAAGACATCGCCTTGAACCGGGTGTCTGTAACATGAATCTCTTTGGCCTCACCACCTTCGGTTTTCTTTGAAGGCGCGATGGTAGATTTGGGGAGAAAGAGGCATTGTACTTCATGAGAATACTCCCTCATGCAGCGAGACGCCCGTCTAATCTCTAACCTTAGCGGTGGGCTCGCCAGGACACGCAATATGGCGTGTGGACTTGTCGCCTGAGCAGATATCGTGATCGCAGTGACCCCGGCAAACAGCAGCTAATGTAATCTTCTTTGACGAGCATTTGCGGTAGTATTTCAATCTGGCCATGCGTTGACTAAATTTACGGAATACCCTCTTATCGCAGTCCCCAAAAGTTATTAAACACTATAAATAATTCATAAGCACTGATATAAAGCGTTAAATTCGAAGATGAAATGCAGACTAATTTTAACAGACCTAATTAAATTTATAATCGAATGACTACGAAATATTAAATTATAGTGAATAGTGTAATGCACCTGCTGTGTGGTTTTGACACTACTACATGTTTACGTGTAAGAGTGGAAATAGTTAGGCCCTTGTTTTTTATTCGGCCCCACTTGATGCGCTGGATGTAACACAGCAGCTAACACTTGCAGCTACGTATGTCTTACGTGTGAGGATGTAGGTAGTTAGTACATTGTAAGGAGGCAACGTGTAACGTAGATGTAAAGAACTTAAGAGTGTGACAGAAGAACACTCACAAACAACATAACAGAAAAAATTGAAATGTAGAATAACCAAAATTATTGCTAGGAAAATAACTACAACTACTTGAAACTATTACTCATCAGAGACGTGTCCAGAAAAATGTAGTTTTCTTTCAACCAGATGAAGTATGACAGGAATAAAATACATTTGCAGACCATATTTTATGTGTGGCCTCAGCGACACTAGCATCTCTCGTGACTGAGGTGTTCCATTTTACTTTAAACTTGGCATTGATAAAAAAAAAATCTAATTTCCAAGAAAATAATTTTTTATTTTTTTTTTATTATTAGCTCCAGACAAGCTCAAGGTTTTCAAAGTGATTCACAAATATAAGTTCTACGTGGTTAAAATAATTTGGAGTCAGTTCAACTTGGCAAAAAAATTATAATTTAGTCTCTGCTTTTGAATAAAATAGTTCTCAAACTTAGCGGAATATAATTAAAAAACGAAGAATTCTCTAAGTTTTACGCGTTCCTGTTGATCGCGTCGACGGCAGTCGCATCCCCCTGGATGCGGCAGGACCTCTCATCGCGGGCTTCCCTATGCGGACTCTCTGACCTGTAGTGCCATTACAGTCCTAGCACACATTAGCACTCACGGTAGTTCGAACTTATTACTCTGAAAATATACGTGGGTGGTGACCAAAATAGGCGTGCTTCTTCCTTAAACTTGCCTCGCGTCTTCGTCTCCTTTGAGACGGCCTGTTTTCAGGTTCGAACTCGGGTCCCTTTAATATAATCAATACTCTACGTGTCAAACCCACGTGGGCTAACGTCCTCCCTTATAACATCATGATAGCTAAAAATTCATTTCAAACAATTGATTAAATAACGCCATCTACAACTGACCAATCACGAGAGAGCTAGAGGCAGAATTACTTAACTCCTCACTTAGTTATCGTGGCAACGGATAAATAACTGCTCTTATATTAGGGCCTTCTAAACACTTTACAAAAATAACAGACTGGAAAGACATAAAAATTTGTTAACTATAAAATAAAAAATTAAAATTGAATGAGCAGTGACATTACACAATAATTAACACAGTTAAAATTCCAATGGAAAATAATATCACTGAAAATCATATTATAACTTTCAAATACATAAATAAGTAAATAATAAAATTTTGTATTTGGCCGAATTTTACGACCTTAAAACGGTGGTATAATTTCATTAAATGTTCTGCTTTGTCATTTTTTAAGAACAGGGGTGTTAAATGTATATGTTTTAATGTTATTTATACATTTTAGTAACCTCAACATCTTAAACGTACAAAATAGTGGTTTTACAACAATATTTATAATTATTTTCAGAAAACTGTCATATTATATTACGTTGTTCGGTCTATATCATTCCTGTAAAAATACAATAATGCTGGTGCACAGATATCCTACTCTGGAAAACCAACTTTTAATGACTTTGCATTTACTATTAGAGTGACCTTGAGGTTTACTACTCCAATTTCTGAAAAAGTCAAAAATGTTCTAAAACAATCTTATTTTAAGTAAAAGTATTATTTAGATTTCTGACATGTATTTCAATGCTTATACCCTACCTTTCCCGTTGGACTTCACCAGTTTCATACGTGGTTATGTTCACCATGATACTTTTGTAAAATTTTAAATTTTTTAAATCTCAATGAAGCTGGAGTCTTTTCACGCCTAAAATTTGTGTTTTTTTAGTCTAATGTAATATAAATATCTCTGTGTGACTCTCAAGTAAATTTTTTATAAACTGTTTATATCTTCACTGTATTTACTCATCATATCAATCAATAATTTGTAATGTCTATGTTGTGAAAAGCTAAATATTTTTTACCGAAAAATTATAGTTTTTGACAATTGGTTAATAATAATTTAGATATTGTATAAATTACAATGTACTGATGTTATAACAAATTTGGAGGGGAAAGTGTCAATAGTTCGTAAAAGAAATTAGAAAATTTTCAGTTCACAAGTGCGTGTATTTGTTGAAATGGAATGAAACAATGACATTATAGGCTAGGCTAATTAAGTAACTTATCTCAGTACACATATTGCAATTCATATCGTTCCATTTTCCTGAAATATGATGTATCACGTTAATAATGCGTAAACCTACCACTTTTATATAACTATTAATTAGTGTTTGATATCTACAAAAGCCCTGTTTCAGTACGGTATAGATGTGTATCAACCTTGTATTCCGCAAAGGATTTTGAAGTTACATGAGGAGTAAATACTACTATTCGAGCAGAAAAGGCGACGAATATAAATAAATTTCCACGCTGTTATCCTAAAGAAGAATAATTTTGGGCAATTAGCCCAAATTTCAAGATGTTTTTCCAAATAAAATCACAAAAATCCATATGTTAACGACACGGGGCATTAACATTTATTACTTAGGAGGACATGAACCTTTTGCTTGTTTCTGTTGGATTAAGGTTGACGACATTTCGGCCATCTGGATATTGACGAAGTAATTGATAACTGTTCTCTTATCTGACCTTTACGCCAACGCAGAGTACAACACGAAAAAAAAACTCCAATACGAAAAATATAAGTCGATATGTGCCCTTGTAAGCATTTCTTTGAATGGTGTGACGCAAAATGACGAACCAGAAACTATGATGATCAAGGTCTGGTTTCCATTCCCAAAAATATAGTGTGAATTAAATTCTGTACTACTTTACACCATACGATATTGATCTAGGAAAAGTTCAATTGTAACTATTATCCATTCAAGGTTATATAAAATACATGATTTCTAACTTCGTATATTTCGCTATGAAGAGTAATAGAAATAGTACGGTAATGGCAGTTGCGTTTTCATACAGATGTAAAAATCATTGACTTTACTTTGACATTCACATTTCATTCTGAAGCTATATTAATTGCAAGGCGAAGTTGTATCTGATGTCATTTTTCAATTCACAAATTTTATTAGCGTTCATGAATGTGTACATGAGTGTTACAAAAATGTCCGTAAAATTACGGAAATTACCGTTTACAAAGTATCCAGACATCTGCTTTAAATGACGGTCTCTTCGTTTTTTTCAATAACGCTATCTCCGTCAATTTCACATAAATCTCTTTGAATTCACGGAACGTGTCCACAAAACTTGCAAGTTTTTTTTAAATCTGCTCTTTTTAAAAAAGGGCAACAAAAAAGTTTTACTTTTGTTATGTTGCTTATTCACTGTGTATAACAAGGACTACAGAAAAATAAAAACTTTTGCCCCGTGGTGGGATTTGCACTCCGAAAAAAAATGTTTACAGTCCAATACATTATCGACTCACCTACCACGCTTTTACAAGAATTATGGTTGTAAATTCAGAATTTATTATAAGTGTTGCATGTATCTCTTAGTTTGTAGTCATGTTAGTGTATGAGTGATTTTTTTTTTCAGGTTTACATACAGGGCAAGAAATGAAGTGTTATTTTCGAAATGTATTTCACTGTGTATAACAGATAAATTAAAAAAAAGTTTAAATATTCTGTCCTGTTGTGTGATTGGAAAACGAATAGAAAAAATTTGCAATCAATTACTCAAATCACTCCCACCACACCTTTACGCGAAGTATTTCGTAAATGTGGATTTTACATGGATGTGACGAACGCACGTGTCTTAGTTTAAAGTCATGTTAGAGCGTTTGCTATATTTGCGGTTTATAAAACGAGATTAAATAAAAAATGGTTTTATTCTCTTTATGGGCGTGTTTCACTATGTACACAGAAGGTTTTCTGTATCAGAATTTGATTAACAATCAACGAATTAGCACTCCATGAGTGGTTCGCCACTCACCTACTGCTATTTTACATGATGCAGTATTGCGACGATGGGATTGTATACACTTTCGTTATCATCTGCATTGTTCGTGTCTCAAAATCGAAGCCTTAGGAATACGAAGAGCGTGTGTATTTTATTTTTACAGAGCTAATTTCCGTTATTCGTCATTAAAGACTGCCTTTCCGTAAATTAACTCTACATGTCCATAGAAGTTTGCGTAAATCTACAGTAATTTCTAACAGTCTACACACACAATCCGTAGACAGGTTTAAAGTAAAGCAAAACAAGCTTCAAAACCTCCAACGCCATATTGGAAAATTATATCACACGCAAATTTTACAATTTAAATATTCAAATAAAAATATAATTTTCTAAATTAACCAGTTGAAACACACCTTTCTACGTTAACCTGCTCGTTGTTCTAGACATATTTGCGATGAATATATAGTAAATTTATTTACGCAGATTGTACACGTCATTACATTAACGTTGCATGCATAAGAAAAGAAAACAAGAAATTATTGATTTAACTAATGGGCCTACTTTCGTTAATACGAGTGCAATTAATTTTTAAATATTTACTACAAAACTGAGTTGGTAGGTAGGAATTGTCTTATTGAAAGCAATATCATTAGAGATGAAACCAGAAACATACACAACAGTAATGGAACAATTATAAATACATATTTGCCTTCCCCAGGACTCTAACACAGCAAACGTCGTTCCATAAGCTAATGTGCAATCAACTGCATTACGGAGGTCAGATTCAAGCATTAACTTCGAATTTCATCAGTCAAATATTTCGAATCATAGGTTTTACTAACCTAACATTTTTACAGGGCCGTAATATTGAAAATAAGTAACCGACCATAATGAAACAGTTAAGTTTGCATGGTATACCTTAGTGCTACTTGAGTAAAGAATTTGGTGAATATCGATTAATTGGTCCATGAGATATGGCAAGAAACATCCAGATTTTCCAGGAGACGATCTTCATAAATGGAAGACATAAAAGTTATGTATTAACACATTCTATGATTGTGTACTGGCAGTATACAAAGTTAGGATGAAATCGATTTCATAGATTCGTGGATATAGCACATTAAGGTAAAATGATTTTATATCCACAATTCAGAAAATAAGTGACTATCACACTTACAAAATACATATAGATATATGGCATGCCAGAAAACAAATTCTTCGCAAAATTGGGTAAGAATTGGTTTATTGTTTCCAAAGACATTACATAAAAAAATTTTCATTGTGTAGTTAACATACAAAGTAGCAGAGAAATGAGGCTCCATAGAGATAAATTTAATAGTTTTTAACTGACACTACCAGCATACAAAGTAAAGTTTCAATTTGTTTCGTACATATAAGATACTGAGTTAAAATATTTATATGGTCACCATTTTTAAAATAAGAACCTGACGCTCTTTAAACATAGCAGTTTAGGCCACCTGCTGCAGTGCAAATAGTTTGCCAAATTTGGCAGGAATTTGTCAATCGTTTCCCGAGATTTAACATAAAGACTTAATTTTTTCATGTGGCATATCTTACGAAATAGCGGACAAAAGATAGTCTGTGCATACGCATTTGATAGTTGTAATACATTATAACAGCATGCAAATATATGTTCGAATTGATTACATGATCTCTACAATATATTATTCTAAGCTGAAATGTTTATGTGGCCGCACTTTTGAAAATATATGTCTGATATAACTAAAATACATAATTTAACATCATTTACCGCAGTACTACTGGTTTGCTAAATTTGGTATGAGTCGGTAAATGTTTACC
>NQII01006906.1:0-26794 GCA_002778355.1 Clitarchus hookeri | reverse complement strand
GGGGGGGGAAGGTTCAAAGGATTGAAATGTTGCACCGCAAAAAATGCAAACTCGCAATAAATGAAATCTGTGTATATATAAATACACACACGTGTCTTATCATAAGCCCCTTGGGTCGAGAACGTAGTAGCGCTGGAATGAAGGCACCGAAGCACAGAGAGGCAGCCTTTATAACAAGTGTAGTTGGGTGTTTGAATACACCACTGCTGCATTAATATTGTTATGCGGAAACTTGTAGTGTGACAGTACGCATCGTACATTCATTACGAACATCATTAAAACTACACATCGGAGCTAAACTTTACGAGCTACCCATGCAAAATTTCGCATTGTTTGTCATTATTTTCCCGATCGTCATTATCGTCGAAGAGACAGCGTCAACATTGCCGAGAGTCACAATACACTTTTCAAGACTAAACTTTTCTCAAGCAAAACAGCGATACACAGTCATATAAGGACAATAAGGACGAGCTGCGTAGCAGTTGTTTTCTTACCAAGGTCAGGGCAGCGTTGAATTCGCCTCTTCTACTCGGATGGCTAATGCCTGTCTGAAACCAAGTCACGAGCACACAGATTTCATTTCAGTTATTTTACCACACTACCAAAAGCAAACTCATCACGAAACATAGACTATTGTAATCAACACATCCATAAAGTTATAGAAACGATTCACAAAAGAAACAGGATTTTGTCGAACCCGCCCATACTGCTCGGAGAGCATCACAGAAAGGTCGTCGGGATTAAAAATGTACGTACGTTAGGTTTTTCAAAATTCTTCATGTATATACGGTGCCCTATCGAAGCTGCCATATGTCACTGGAATGTGGATAAGTATGCCTAAGCGGTTTTTTCTGTCATAGCCTGCTTAAGAACAAGCCTTCCTCCCTTCTCGCACACGACATATGGATACCTTAGTGAGCGTTGCTATCATAGCAGTCTCGCTGCGAAGTCTCGACTGCTAAAAAAAATTACGGGATGATCACTAACATACACTCCACTTCTCACAGTCACAATATTGATGAGTCTCCCAAACTCTGCTTTTTATTCGCACGTATGCATTGTACGCGTTCTCGCTAATTAAATCATGCATAGAGATTCGTATGCCACTCACATCAATTGCTTTCATCTGAAAACAAGTTATGTACGCCACACAAAGGGCGAAGTGGGCTCCTTCGAATGACTAATGTGCATACGTTATTGCACGACATTTAAATTAATTTTATATTGTCCATTCACGGTTACTTCGAACTTAAGTTCTACTTTAAGGATATTCCTCTGCTTCATGCGCACAAAGCTTATCCGTACCTAAGAGTGGAGTGTATCGATTTGGGTTGCTCTTAATATCGAGGTCTTGAGAGCTGCTGAGGGTGATTGAGGTGAGTATGGAGCAGCGCTGGAATGAAAGGGCGGGGGAGACGGGAGATCTCTGAAAAAACCCGTTGACTAGAAGCATCGTCCGGAACGATTCCCACATACGAATATTTGGGAGTGACCCTGCCGAGAATTGAACCCGGTTCACCTATGTGGGAGGCGAGTTGTCTAACCACTACACTACCGTGGCCCCACCTGACCTTACGAAACTACACCACATTCTTCAGCACTAAGTTTAATCACATGTTGTATAAGAACTACTTAGAACCAGGCATTACCAACACACAGTATTTCCTTCTTGTTTTTACAAATATAACCTATAATTGTAATATATCAAATTATAGGTAAATTATAAATAATATTTCAAATTACCAAAAAAAAAAAAGGAACTTTTTTCTTAACACGTGTATAAAAGTTGGTGATATAGTTCATAATTAAGAAACAACCAAGCATGTCATACATGGGGTGATTTTCAAATGTTTCATTCAGAAAGTGTAAAGAAACCGCGAATAGAATAAAGTATCATTTACGAATAATTGAAGCAATAGTACACATTTATATTTAAGAAAATATTTTGAACTCGATATATATGACAGGACTTATACAAACCTTTAGGTATCCATTTCCCTCAAATCAATGAGGGCAATGATATTAGGAGTACAAGTGACACGTCGGGAATGCGCGATAAAATAATTTTATTCGCAACTCTATTTTGCAAGTAAGTTTCTTAATAAACTTTCAAGGTTTTTTGAGGTAACGGTAACAGCCATTAGTGTTTTCTTTATCAGAAAAAAATTGCCATGTTTGGTGTATTCCATTAACGAGTGCTTTGTGCTATAAAACTGAAGTCGTGTAAGCATTAACGAAGCGTAACATGATTGGCAGTAACAACTTTCACGTACGTGCTGTCAGTAAGCTAACAGAAGGCAAAATACTAAAAGAGGAAATCTTCTTAGTCCGGAATGCGAGAGAAAAAAAAATTAGCAAGTTAGCAAACACAAAGGTTTCCACATTCACGTGCCCGTTTTTTATTTGAGTTGTTTTTAAAACATGCCTTTGTGGTTTGCTTAACGGGAGAGAACTGCATCATGCCTCATTCCTCCCAGTCTTTTCGAAAAAATTACACATACTCTGTGTATTTATAGCTCAAATTTAATTTAAGAAAAACAAATTAAGGTACGAAATGTGTTAAATGGTGCATAATTTTCTGGGAAAAAAATGTAACAACGTAGACTGTTCACGAACACTTTAAATTCGAAATTTGGAATATTCCCGTAAATTCTTAAATATACGCACGACTTCTTGCGAATAACTCTTTCATTTACAGTGATTTCTTATTCCTATATATAACTTATATTTCATATCAAAGTGAAAGCCCCAAATAAAAAATTTTATTCCTGAAAGAAAAATTATAAACTTCAGAATGCTACAGGATGAGAAATATCATATTTTTATACTTTTCACAGAGGTATATTACAACAAATAAAATTGAAAGAAACTTATCTGTGCATGTTTAATGTCATTTTGCAGCACCTCAATAATATAAAATAAAAAACCCGTTAAGCTCGAGATGTGAATATCTTCGTTTGCACACCTCACAACTTTATGTATGATGACCCCTTGGATAAAATAAACTAAGGAAAAACTGGTGACTAACTCACAGATTTAGAATTTGCCTTGTTTCGTTACACCTTTATATCCTTTTCAAGTGCTTGATGACAAAAGTTTTCTTATTAAAGTTACTACCATCTTGCCTGTAGTAATTTATGAATACGAACGTAATCGATGCATTTATACATTTTTTTTGTAACAAAATTATTACAATAATTTTTATGATATAATATTACGAAATTGATATTGGGATCAATAATTTTCCTGAAAATTAAAAAAAAATATTGTTTACAAATGTATTATTAAAATTTCCACGTCACAGGTAATTCTATAAACTTTGTGAACCAACATCCAGCTCCGAAGTAATATTAATAAGCGGAATCATTTCTCCCTCCCATGCATTATTTATGGAGTCTTGACAGTTATAGTTTACCATACGTTTAGAGTGCTTATTATTTAAATTTTTTTCCTACTCAATATAGGCTGTTTTTACATACATATTGTTTTGAAAGTCAAGTCAGTTGTGTTCCTTAANTAATTTTTTTCCTACTCAATATAGGCTGTTTTTACATACATATTGTTTTGAAAGTCAAGTCAGTTGTGTTCCTTAAATGTGACGTTATTATGGTTTCGTTAACTTACTGAATTTGGCGGTTTCGCTCATCATTCATTAATAAGTATTGACGTATTATATTATATTTAAAGAAATCGCAGAAATATAAAATATTTCTTATGTTAGTTGTTATAATTAAAAAAACTACCGTTAAAAAATCAACAGTTTATAAAATTCTACTGAAAGAAAATCTTTGGAACGGAAAATAGATGTATCTATAATTTATGTTGATATAAAATTGTCAAGTTAATCTTCAAAACATTAAAAATTTTACGATATCAATTAAAAGTTTTTCTTGTATCGTCTCCTATTACAGACCAGCCACCTTGTCAACCATATAGAAATTTTTTTTGCGTTTAAATGTCATACATATATTAAAAAATGTATATACAATTATATTTATATATTAACATAATCTATATATATATATATATATATATATATATCTGGATAGCATTAAAATATTGTTTAAGAAAATTTTTTTAATTCTTTAAAAATTTCCGTTTTCATAAATTATTTAGTTCTCAAACACTTATACTAAAAATTTTAATTNCCCTCAAATCAATGAGGGCAATGATATTAGGAGTACAAGTGACACGTCGGGAATGCGCGATAAAATAATTTTATTCGCAACTCTATTTTGCAAGTAAGTTTCTTAATAAACTTTCAAGGTTTTTTGAGGTAACGGTAACAGCCATTAGTGTTTTCTTTATCAGAAAAAAATTGCCATGTTTGGTGTATTCCATTAACGAGTGCTTTGTGCTATAAAACTGAAGTCGTGTAAGCATTAACGAAGCGTAACATGATTGGCAGTAACAACTTTCACGTACGTGCTGTCAGTAAGCTAACAGAAGGCAAAATACTAAAAGAGGAANTAACATGATTGGCAGTAACAACTTTCACGTACGTGCTGTCAGTAAGCTAACAGAAGGCAAAATACTAAAAGAGGAATCTTCTTAGTCCGGGATGCGAGAGAAAAAAAAATTTGCAAGTTAGCAAACACAAAGGTTTCCACATTCACGTGCCCGTTTTACATTTGAGTTGTTTTTAAAGCATGCCTTTGTTGTTTGCTTAACGGGAGAGAACTGCATCATGCCTCATTCCTCCCAGTCTTTTCGAAAAAATTACACATACTCTGTGTATTTATAGCTCAAATTTAATTTAAGAAAAAGAAATTAAGGTACGAAATGTGTTAAATGGTGCATCATTTTCTGGGAAAAAAATGTAACAACGTAGACTGTTCACGAACACTTTAAATTCGAAATTTGGAATATTCCCGTAAATTCTTAAATATAAGCACGACTTCTTGCGAATAACTCTTTCATTTACAGTGATTTCTTATTCATATATATAACTTATATTTCATATCAAAGTGAAAGCCCCAAATAAAAAATTTTATTCCTGAAAGAAAAATCATAAACTTCAGAATGCTACAGAATGAGAAATATCATATTTTTATACTTTTCACAGAGGTATATTACAACAAATAAAATTGAAAGAAACTTTTCTGTGCATGTTTAATGTCATTTTGCAGCACCTCAATAATATAAAATAAAAAACCCGTTAAGTTCGAGATGTGAATATCTTCGTTTGCACACCTCACAACTGTATGTATGATGACCCCTTGGATAAAATAAACTAAGGAAAAACTGGTGACTAACTCACAGATTTAGAATTTGCCTTGTTTCGTTACACCTTTATATCCTTTTCAAGCGCTTGATGACAAAAGTTTTCTTATTAAAGTTACTACTATCTTGCCTGTAGTAATTTATGAATACGAACGTAATCGATGCATTTATACATTTTTTTTGTAACAAAATTATTACAATAATTTTTATGATATAATATTACGAAATTGATATTGGGATCAATAATTTTCCTGAAAATTAAAAAAAAATATTGTTTACAAATGTATTATTAAAATTTCCACGTCACAGGTAATTCTATAAACTTTGTGAACCAACATCCAGCTCCGAAGTAATATTAATAAGCGGAATCATTTCTCCCTCCACTGCATTCTTTATGGAGTCTTGACAGTTATAGTTTACCATACGTTTAGGGTGCTTATTATTTTAATTTTTTTCCTACTCAATATAGGCTGTTTTTACATACATATTGTTTTGAAAGTCAAGTCAGTTGTGTTCCTTAAATGTGACGTTATTATGGTTTCGTTAACTTACTGAATTTGGCGGTTTCGCTCATCATTCATTAATAAGTATTGACGTTTTATATTATATTTAAAGAAATCGCAGAAATATAAAATATTTCTTATGTTAGTTGTTATAATTAAAAAAACTACCGTTAAAAAATCAACAGTTTATAAAATTCTACTGAAAGAAAATCTTTGGAACGGAAAATAGATGTATATATAATTTATGTTGATATAAAATTGTCAAGTTAATCTTCAAATCATTAAAAATTTTACGATATCAGTTAAAAGTTTTTCTTGTATCGTCTCATATTACAGACCAGCCACCTTGTCAACTATATAGAAATTTTTTTTGCGTTTAAATGTCATACATATATTTAAAAATCTATATACAATTATATTTATATATTAACATAATCTATATATTTATATATCTGGATAGCATTAAAATATTGTTTTAGAAATTTTTTTTAATTCTTTAAAAATTTCCGTTTTCATAAATTATTTAGTTCTCAAACACTTATACTAAAAATTTTAATTTNTTTTTTTAATTCTTTAAAAATTTCCGTTTTCATAAATTATTTAGTTCTCAAACACTTATACTAAAAATTTTAATTTTTATCAAATTTACCGAAGACTGAATTGTAATCTGCCAACAGCCAACTTGCCTCAAAAGAGTATTTTCATGTGCGGAAATTTCTACCAGCGGTGCATCATTTCCTAAATCAACGCAGGCAACCGTAAAAACTTTATTTAGAGGCTGGAAGGTCCTCGACTGCAAATGAGCCTTAATTAAAGTCGCCCGCACGCCTGTGCGGACAGTGTCACGGACGCTGAGAGAAGATGCTTGTGTTTTAGCATATATTTTCGGAGGCAGTCTGTTAACTCTCACACAGTTTCACCGAGTTTCTCATTATTTACCGACGATAAATTCATATTTGTGTACAGCCAGTGCTGCAGTGTGGTATTTGGGTATCTGTGCGTCTAAAATAAAAACTCACAACTTTATACTTATTGCCAAATTCCACATTTCAACATAAATTGTTACTATTAATGTTTCAATATTTGTTTACCTAAAGCCTGTCCTTAAAATAATGAAAAACGTTTCTTAAAACATTTTCTAATATATTTTCAATATGTTTCTAGTTAAATATTTTAACGACGTGTATCTGTAATGATCGGAACGAACGAACGTAAACGGAGAGTAGTAAAAATCGTTAAATAACCTTTTAATATTTATAATGACTAGCTTTCTGAACAATGTAAGTAATAATGATTGTACCACCAGGGTAATTTTCACTTTATCAGACGTGTATATGAACGAAAGTAAATCTTTAAATATTGCCTACATTAACGTACCATTAAAAATCAGCTAGTTTTATAACAAGTCAGTACGAGTGTTCNTAAATCTTTAAATATTGCCTACATTAACGTACCATTAAAAATCAGCTAGTTTTATAACAAGTCAGTACGAGTGTTCGTATATTAATATGGAGATAGATTATTTCGTTTATATTTTTTAAATTAATTTTTAGTTTCCACTCCCATTTTTACAGCGAAAAAAATCACTGCATGCTAGAAGTCGCTATAAGGGAAATGGANGAATTTTTAGTTTCCACTCCCATTTTTACAGCGAAAAAAATCACTGCATGCTAGAAGTCGCTATAAGGGAAATGGAATCGTTACCTTGTTTCGCGTAACAGATCGTTTCGTCTATATAACCTAAATTGTAATCATCAAAAATTAAAAATAAAAACTTACTTCAAAGTTACACTGGGATGTTTGTTAAAACACGTTGAGTGAAATTAACTTGAAATATGGGTGTGGAAATTATACGTGCCGTTTTCGCTATGACGTCAATTTGAGAAATATAATACATTTTTATATACAAAATCACATTTTGCAATTAATTTAATTTTTATTTTGCTGTCGCAACATGTCGACAACGCAGATAATCAAATTGTGCAGAAAAGGACCAAATATTTTCATAAATATTTGCAAAATTTGGTCTTATAACCAAAACGTTAGCATATACTAGAATTTTGTAATTCTCAGGTGCCTTCCACTTAAAAGAAATTAATTGATATTTTGTGGAATAAACTGCAGTTCACTAGTTATAAAAAAAAACTAAACATCCCCGAACTCTAATCGAAAATCTCTTAAAGTGTCAATAGAAAGAAAAATATTTTTTGTTGAAATTGTAATCTCACCATNCCGAACTCTAATCGAAAATCTCTTAAAGTGTCAATAGAAAGAAAAATATTTTTTGTTGAAATTGTAATCTCACCATAAATATTTGCGCTTCACTGTAGAGCCAAATATATACCCGTTAATTACATTTAATAATTTGGCTGTGAAAATTAGTCAGTTTTAAAACCGGTGTTCTTGGTTGAGCTAAACATTTCTGCACCATGGATACTTTATCCCTCCCTAATACACACTCACACACACACAAAAGTGGTGATTCTTACCAGGGGAAGGGGGATTTCAAGGTGGCTCTTTCCCATACAGCTCGCATCACCCAGGATGCTCTACAAAATGTTAACACCATTCCTTTGCCTGCCAGGTCTCCACATTTTCCCCCTATCGAGAACGTATGGGGTGTGATGGGGCGACGTTTGCACCAACGTCAACAACTTGTTAAAGACCTGTCTGATCTACGTGCGCAGTTGAACCAAGCATGATGGTACGTGCTTCAGAACATTATCTGCTCTCTGTATGATGGAATTCCTCGTCGCATCGCAGACTGTATAGCTGAAGGAGGAGTCTCTACAACATATTCAGCGCTTTCTTTGCGGATGCTGTACAACGCACGCTCTAGACGTGAAAGACTAATCACTACTCATTTTTTATCTCATCTGTCAGACTGTGATGGTTTAATAAAATTTTGTCTAGGGAAAGGGGGTGCAGCCATTACCGTGCCCAGAAACTTACTTACCAGCAGTGCAAACAATGTCAAAAAAATGTTAGAGAGACTTGTAAATTTTTGTTACCCTTAAAATGTTGTCCTATATAGGCTGTTCAGGGAAAACTGAGCCCTTATGAAAGTCCTGATAAAAATCTACTTGTATGCACGTTGTGAAATCTTTCTCGTAATGTCAAGTTAACGTTACCAATTACCTCATCTCTTTTATTGATGCTCCAGACAAGTGAAACTGTGAAGTTATTAGAAAAGTAAGTATTTTACAAATCTGCTAATTTGTACACTTGCATGCATTAAAAAACAGAAAGCGAGAGATATTATTTGAGTTAACAACAATAGTTACGTAAAACTTTTAATTCGACGCAAAACATGGAACTACTTTCCCTACTTCGTTACTAACTTTCTAGGCGCATGTTACTCAGCGCAGTAGTTAAAATATATGCAGGTGGAAGCAGTGACTTTTTTTTAAGATTGATTTCAACANGCGCATGTTACTCAGCGCAGTAGTTAAAATATATGCAGGTGGAAGCAGTGACTTTTTTTTAAGATTGATTTCAACAGTTCTCACTTTATTATGAACAGCCTTTATCAACGAAGCACACAAAGTTTGAGGGAATGATATACTGTTATTTTATAATAGCTTTATTCATTTGGCAAGAATTGTACAAAACGGAAGGCACAGGAAGGATAAAATATTCTGAGGCAGTGTATATGATCCGGTATTGAATCCTGATTCCACAGGTGCGTATACGTCTCAAAGAGAAGAAACAAAAGTAACGTACTTGCTGAAGTTGTGTGAATGTTTCGCCGCCTCTGGACACCGCCGCTGGTATAAGTTATACACGGCCTGCCGGCAGAATCGCAGCCACGGATGCATAAAACATTTTCCAGAGCTGCAGCCTAAAAGGTTTCGCTCGCACAGTATTGGCAGCTATTTTCTCTCTTCTGCCAGACATTTGGCCACTCAGTGTAGCACTCAAGAACCCTTGGTCCGTGTGTACTTTTTCTCTCTGTCGATGCCCCTGGATAATCAACGTGCGTTTCATATGTTTAAAATGAGATGTCAAAGCTTTGGATTAAAATAAATATGTAAAAGGTAAAGTCAATATACACCAATCTTGAAACAAACAAATTTGCACATAGTATGTACCTTAAATGAAGTGTGATTTTACCAACACTGTGGTATTGCATAGTCTGCAGAATTTTCGGGTTTTTTTATGAGTGGTACAATATTTTACACATCCGTGTTTTTTAGTTNGGTATTGCATAGTCTGCAGAATTTTCGGGTTTTTTTATGAGTGGTACAATATTTTACACATCCGTGTTTTTTAGTTTATGTCTGACTAATTTGGAAGTTTTATAACTTATTAGACATGTTATCCTCTTTACGTGCATTTTAATTTCACTTTTATAGGTGTCTTCATCATAAGTGGTTGTATTTTATGCCCGTCTGACAACTTTTTCGATAACAGCACTGACCTCCCTTAGGCACTCGCTCGGTCACTGTTACGCCATTACCAAGTATCTAGATCTTCCCATAAAGAACGTTCACTTGCATGCTGAATGGTCATCTTGCCTGATACATACACTATTTGTTACTGTAGTCTATTCGCGGTTTATTCACACTTTTTGAATCAAACCTTTTAAAAATCAACCCTCTATGACGTGTTTGGTTGAATCATAAATATGTCATGTATCACAAGCGTTTTTTACTGGTGTTAAAATAAACGTACCTTATTATTGGTAAAATTAAATTATTACTTTTATTTTTTTCACGAATTAAAAATTCTATTCTTAATTAAAATAATTAATAACACTGATAAAATCGTTGAGTTGTTAATGTCTAGTAAGAAATAGTCCGCATGCAAAATATTATGAAACTGAGTGCGCAGAAATGCGTAGCGTAGTCGCTTTGGTGAAATTTTCCAGACTTGGTTAAGCTTTGTTTTCATGAGGTGGATGAATATCCTGAAAGTAGAACTTAAGCAGGTTTTCAGAAAAGTTGGACGTAACTGTGAATGGACTACACCAATGCAATACTTAACTTAGGGTGTGTCTCACCATACATTTGTTCATTTCGCGTAAAATAGTGGCAGTTTTTATTTAATANGGTATTGCATAGTCTGCAGAATTTTCGGGTTTTTTTATGAGTGGTACAATATTTTACACATCCGTGTTTTTTAGTTAATGTCTGACTAATTTGGAAGTTTCATAACTTATTAGACATGTTATCCTTTTTACGTGCATTTTAATTTAACTTTTATAGGTGTCTTCATCATAAGTGGTTGTATTTTATGCCCGTCTGACAACTTTTTCGATAACCGCACTGACCTCCCTTAGGCACTCGCTCAGTCACTGTTACGCCATTACCAACTCTCTAGCTCTTCCCATAAAGAACGTTCACTTGCATGCTGAATGGTCATCTTGCCTGATACATACACTATTTGTTACTGTAGTCTATTCGCGGTTTTTTCACACTTTTTGAATCAAACCTTTGAAAAATCAACCCTCTATGACGTGTTTGGTTGAATCATAAATATGTCATGTATCACAAGCGTTTTTTACTGGTGTTAAAATAAACGTACCTAATTATTGGTAAAATTAAATTATTACTTTTATTTTTTTCATGAATTAAAAATTCTATTCTTAATTAAAATAATTAATAACACTGATAAAATCGTTGAGTTGTTAATGTCTAGTAAGAAATAGTCCGCATGCAAAATATTATGAAACTGAGTGCGCAGAAATGCGTAGCGTAGTCGCTTTGGTGAAATTTTCCAGACTTGGTTAAGCTTTGTTTTCATGAGGTGGATGAATATCCTGAAAGTAGAACTTAAGCAGGTTTTCAGAAAAGTTGGAAATAACTGTGAATGGACTACACCAATACAATACTTAACTTAGGGTGTGTCTCACCATACATTTGTTCATTTCGCGTAAAATAGTGGCAGTTTTTATTTAATATTCTGTGACAGTCGTCCCGCCAACTAGGTTACGGACCTGCCTGCCTGTTCGGTGGGTTTCTACGACGTGAAGCAGCTTTTAGCTCGTTAGACGGCTAACTGCCAGTGCTGGACATGCCAACGTCTATAGGCTGTTCACAGTAAAGCGAGCAACTCTGGAATTCGAGTCATTTGGAATACTAGTAAACTAATGTATTTTGTTGTAGCATTAGACGTTAACTGCTTGATGTCTGTAATGTGTTTATTGTGATACCTTTTTTTTTCTTCCGCACGTGACGTTCAGTTCAGAGACGTCACAAATGGCTTAGGGGTGTCTTTGAAGACAGAAACCTGCCTCGACTTTATCCCAAAAGAGTGATATTTTACCATCGAAGTAATGTTGTCTGTCGTTGCAAAGTGTGCGTTGACGCTAGGAGTTTGCTTTGAAGCAAAAGTTACCGATCGTTGCAAGGAAGAGTGGTCATAATCGGTAAAACGCTAGTTGAAACACAGTATAATGCAAAGTTGCGTTCGGAAGCAAACTAGCATATATGGGTCATAGAATACACCTGCAGTGAACAACCAGCGTCTATACGTACCGCTAACAATGTTTAACCTGGATACAATTTCGTATATTGTACCAATTTCCTTCTAAAGTNCCAGCGTCTATACGTACCGCTAACAATGTTTAACCTGGATACAATTTCGTATATTGTACCAATTTCCTTCTAAAGTAGTATCATTTATAACGTGTTGAAATCTGTGAATACTTACCGAGTTCTGTCAATTTGTAAGACCACCTTAGTAACGTCACGGAGAACGTATGTATACAAAAATGAAACAGGCCCTTTCACCGCGAACTCCTGCCTCACACGCCAGCAAGATGGCGTCGCAGGCCATCAGCGCGTAGGGAACGCCGCGCCCGCTCCCCAACCAGTGCCTGCTAACTTACCTGGCAGCCCAGCCAATAGGAAATAACTTACAGCATGCATTAGCCAATACACAATACACAATTCCAGAATCTTGCGCCGTCCGACAATTTACGGTTACTTCCTACTTTTCTAAATCTCTGCTAAATTTCTACTTCCTTGATATTCCTCCGACTCAATAAAACAAACCTAAAATTTGTTTAGAAAATACACCAAAGGTACAACGCACCACATTCATGCGCACTCAGTGTAATAATACTTGTTGGTTAATGACCAATACCAAGTACCAACACACCTACTTTCTCTCTGATTTCTTTACGTAATATGTATTATGAATAAAATCGTAAAATTTATAAATAAAATAAATTTAGAAGTTCAATATAACAATAAATAAGGTACTTTTATATTAACACAAGTATTAAATGCTTGTCATACATGACATATTTGGGAAACAATCAAACACGTCCTATATGCAGTGGTTTTTCAAAGGTTTGATTCAAAAAGTGTGAATAAACCGCGAATATACTATATGCGTACTTCAAAGGAACAGTCACGCTGTTTCACTTATGTACAGTGAAGTAGAAAAGTTTGAGTGGTTCTTACCATCGATGTCTTGAGAGGCGATGAGGGTGAAGCGAGGTGAGTATGGAGCAACGCCGGAACGCAAAAGAGGGTAAACAGAAGATCCCCGAGAAAACCCGTCCAACAGCGGAATCATTCGGCATGATTCTCACTTGCAAAAATCCGGATGAGACACCCGGGAATCGATCCCGCTCCACCTTGGTGGGGGGGAGAGTAGTGTGACCGATGTAAATGTAAATACGAGTAAAGAAAAACCTAATTCAAAATCCGTAAACATTAAACATTCGGCATTGCTTAACATTTAAATGNTGTAAATACGAGTAAAGAAAAACCTAATTCAAAATCCGTAAACATTAAACATTCGGCATTGCTTAACATTTAAATGCTCGACTCTGGCATGTCTGTATAAAAATTAACCTGACATGATATAGGATGTCTTGGTGTTCTGTCAGCTGTACTCGGAACACTGTAGGAACAAGTTAGGCCTTGGATGTATGACTGTAACACAGACAGTGATTATAAGTTATGTAGCCTACCAGTGATCGAATAAATTGAGATATTTTCGGTGCACCGTTTTCAACTCAAGGACGAAAGGTTTTTTTTTAATTAGCCTTTGAAATTTCCTGAGTAAGAGACGCGATACCAATGTATGATTATGGGAGGACGGAGACCTCTGCAAATTTCTCCATATTTCTAAGTATAGTTTTCTGGCCCGACGGAAGACAGCTTTGTATAATCATCTCTATCTTCGCGTGGCGCACTCATGCGAGTAAATGTCTCATGAAATTCAAGTACTGTTTCCTCGCACATCAGCAGAGCACGATGACGCACAGCCATCGCAGCCTCGTGACAGAACAGGGTGGACTGTGCGTATTGTTTTATTATAAACTCTAAATTTCCTCTACGGACCTGACAAGACAAGACTAGACAAGAAAATTAAATCTCAAATTGCTTTCGTCCCTTTTTATTTGTAGCAAAATATTAATTTAACTAAAAATAATTCTTATCTAGCTCTGTTTAAACACTGCAAATACAGGTCAGGAAATGTTTACATTTTTACTGAACACGCATTAATATCGCGAACGCAAAGATGCTGTATTTATATCGACTGTAATAAATATCGGTGCTTTTTAATTTTTAGAATTCTTTATTTTTCTTAAATTGCTGTAAATGGATGGTTTTCAACATTTTGTGAACAAAATATTATACAAACATAACACTTTATTTCTTTTTTTACAACACAGCAAAATAAAGTGAAATGAGGCGCTGAATGTTCATTTAAGCAGTTCTCACTAACTATTATCTCGAGAGCTACACTCCACAAATCTTAGCTGTTAGAGGAGAAAATGGAAGGAGATGAAGACCTTGCTACCGGTTAGTGTAATTTACGGGGCGGGCGGCCACTAACTTTGTAACGCCTCAAATAACCGCTACTTATTCCTGTCAAAGCTATCTCAGTTTACTTTTGCAATGTTAAGGTTAACTAAATATTTATTTGCTTTATTTATTATNTATTCCTGTCAAAGCTATCTCAGTTTACTTTTGCAATGTTAAGGTTAACTAAATATTTATTTGCTTTATTTATTATTTATTTGTGGGGGATATATTTTATTTACTCCTGCACTAATTCATATTAATTGTATTTTTTTAATCTCAGAAAACGTATTTCAGTGTAATTATGTTTCTAAGTCTTTGTGTTTTCAATCACAAAGGTTTTTATATGTGGGCCGTTTTGCATAGAGGAATTTGTTGCTTGGTTGCTATGGTAACGCAAGACGTAATGTGTACCATATAATGCAGCCGTCTCGTGGTTGGCGCTGTTTTTAAAGGCGTCGGTTCAGTGTGCAGTTTTAGACGCTTCTTGTCATCTTGGTTTTCCGTTAAGCAGATGATAACCTGGTGAGTCATCGGCCTAATAAGGAATTTTAATTTTTCTGCGTTGATTGGCCGAGTCATGCAACGTTATGCAGACTGCCGACAAGGTGAAGAGGCGCGGAACTGAAGAGGAATAAATTAGTCTGCACACGCTATCTACGCGGGTTATAACTAAAGTCAAGTAATAGCATTGAGTAAAGATATACATACTAGAGTGGCGATGGCATACGAACAAGTCTGAACAGTTTTTTGTGTTAGTTCTTGTAATGATTCAGAGGAGCGCTAGTGTTCTCGACTGGGTGGTAGCAGGTAGCAGGCGACTCAGCAGACGAAATACCTCGCCCCCCGTGCGGTGTTGCCAGTTCCGCAGCCAGCAAAAGTAGGTCATCACCCTGGCCGTCGGCTCTTCGGCGGCTCACCCACGTGCTCGTTCACGTTCTGCTTAATACGAACCTGTCTCACGCAAGCTATCATTTCAGTCGTGAATACCCAACTCATGTTTTACTAGTGGCGACCATGGCCTGTGTTAGTCGCCAGCGGTGTTGGTACGTCTGCTGTAAGAATAGACGAGTAAATTGAATTTGCAGCATTTCTATGTTTTGCATTCCTCGTGAAAGATGAGGAAAGGCACGTGCACAAATAAATACAACGAAACTTTTGTAACTTAATTATAAAAGCATAATTTCCGGAAGNGATGAGGAAAGGCACGTGCACAAATAAATACAACGAAACTTTTGTAACTTAATTATAAAAGCATAATTTCCGGAAGGCGTTAAACGTATTACTGTTGTGTGCGTCAAAATAGCATCCTGTGGTTTCATAGGATATATTTAAAGAGACTATTTATTTGGTAAAGTCGCATGGGGGGGGGGATATGACACGGACCACATATCCACTGAAGAGCCAAAAAAAAACTGGTATAGGTGTACGTATGCAAATAATAGATGTACGGAACCAATAAAAGTAACGCGATACGGTCGGCAGCGCCTATATAAGACAACAAGCGTCTGTCAAAGTTGCTAGATCGGTTACTGCTGCTATAATGGCAGCTTATCAAGATGTAAGTGAGTTTGAAAGTGGTGTTATACTCGGCGCACGAGAGATGGGACATAGCATCTCTAAGGTAGCGATAACATTTGGATGTTCGCGTACGACCATTTCACAAGTGTACCGTGAATATCCCCTTAGGTCATTTTCATCAAATCTTCGACATCGCTGGGGCCGGAAAAAGATCGTGAACGAACGGGACAAACGACTACTGACAAGAATAATTAAACGTGACAGACGTGCAACCCTTTCTCAAAATTGACGCAGATTTCAATCCCTCCTGCATACCTTCAGACATTAGTCGAGTCCATGCCACGTCGTCTTGTGGAACTTCTGCGTGCTCGCGGGAGCCCTACACGATATTCAGCAGGTGTACCAGTTTTTGTGGCTCTTCAGTGTACTTCTTATTTAATTTACATTGCATAAATAATATAATATAAGACGAACATTTATCACATATCTTGCAGCTCTTCAATTATATTTACTGGTAGAAAAACTGCATTGTAGACTAGTATTTCAGAAAAAAATGCGCGTTTGAATATGCCGAGTAATTGTAATTGTGAAGCGGANAGAAAAAAATGCGCGTTTGAATATGCCGAGTAATTGTAATTGTGAAGCGGAGAATTAAAATATGAAGAATGCTTTCAAACACATATATCAATATTGATAATTTGAAACATATTTCAGTAAAGCATTAAGTCTGACCTAACATGAAGGTTTTCGGTAACGGTTTGTACTTAAAAACTTCACTTAAGTCGCGCTAAAACATATAATAGGTACTAAAATAATAAACCGAAAATATCACGTATTGTGCACGAAGACGTCAAGTGGAATTGTGAGAATTCATACACCAATGTGTTACAGATTTTGTCACGCTTCATTACACAGTAAACTTTAACCTTTATTAAATTGACTTAACTCCAGTAACTGTTGATCCCTGATTAAACACGTTCAGCGATCTAACGTGTCAAGATGGAGGAGATTCATTGACGTTGAATTTTACACATCATACGTCTGAGATTTATAATTTTTTAATTTCACTCAATGCCAAGCGGAAATAGTCTCAAAACTGTTGTTATTGTATAAATAAATTTCTGTGCTTGTAATGATATAGTCTTCTGGTACAAATACAAGGTAAACCTGCAATTTAGTTTTTTTTATAATTACGTATTTTTGATTGCTAACTTCTGGTTTGAAACGCAATACTTGCGTTAAAATATAGCCTACATATTTGCAGTTAGTAACGATGTCAATTGAACAAAAAAGCACATTTATTTGAATGCTTGTGCATAATTCATTTTTACGTAATTTATAATAGCGCAATTATATGTCATAATTACTTATCTAAGCACATTTCATTTGCGAAGTTGTTAGATTTTGTGAAATTCGCATAACTATAAAAACAAACATATAAATGATAATATATTATGGTTTTACACATTTTGACAAAATGAGCGTTTAGTTAGCTACTCAGGTGTTTAGTCGTCCAGTCTATGCGGACCTTAAGACAGCTTTTCAAGCAGAAAATGAAAAAGATTCTATAAAACCGTATACCGCCGAATTTGTTCTTAAAGTTAGTGATTTGTTTAATAACTTAAATAGTGTGACAGCAAATTATAAAAANAAAAAGCACATTTATTTGAATGCTTGTGCATAATTCATTTTTACGTAATTTATAATAGCGCAATTATATGTCATAAATACTTATCTAAGCACATTTCATTTGCGAAGTTGTTAGATTTTGTGAAATTCGCATAACTATAACAACAAACATATAAATGATAATATTTTATGGTTTTACACATTTTGACAAAATGAGCGTTTAGTTAGGTACTCAGGTGTTTAGTCGTTCAGTCTATGCGGACCTTAAGACAGCTTTTCAAGCAGAAAATGAAAAAGATTCTATAAAACGGTATACCGCCGAATTTGTTCTTAAAGTTAGTGATTTGTTTAATAACTTAAATAGTGTGACAGCAAATTATAAAAATCCAAATAGAAGGCCCTTTATTAGCAAAAACGTCTATGTTGAAAAAAATTTAGTTGCAGCTCGAATCTATATTTCCAAAATGGAGAATACGAGGCCGAACAAAATTACCACCGACATGTCTTAATTTTCAGCAGACAATCACAGCGACCCATAATTAATGGCGTGACTTGAAAACAGAAGATGTGTATTAAATACTGACATCAAGAATTCAGTAAGATCCACTGGGAAGCTTATTTCCACTAATTCGGATGAGATCTCGTTACAACAGGAATCCTTCTGCTCTATAATACCGCCGAAATTTGCAGCATATAATATCTGTGAGGCTTATGTCACAACCACAAACTGCTAACTGCGAACTTGATGTGGATTAAAATGTTCTGATGGACGCTGATGTGTCCAAAAAGGTTTTGTCAGAAAAAAATGAAAATATATGGTCTTTGAAAGATATCAGCACGTATTTTTCTGACATGAACGACAACACACCTTTAGTGTAATTGCACACTCATTTTCCAAACGTTAGCAAAGACTCGTCTACAATCATTACCTCTACGAACATTAATACTTCGCTGGAAGAAAACGCAACTTATTAATTTCCAGGTATGTGGCAAAATAATGCTTAAAATATTTCAGTGTGGAAAATGAAAAGCATTATTCATTGGTGAAAACCGTTACTCTGTAAGAAAAATAAAGGGCATTGATGTTCTTAAAAAATTACAGCAAAAAAGCTAAGGAATATGTTTTGACTCCAGCCTGGGATATTATGTGGCGGGTGATACATTTTCTGTTGGGCGCGTTTGCACGTTTCTATCCCCATATTTGCCGCGAAAAAGGCCTTTCCCAAAAACTAGAGGAACGTTTGTTGCAAGTTACAAACCACAGCTTTGTCAACAGGTTCCTTAAATACTGTTCGCGACCATAAGTAATTTATTTTGCGTTTAGTAAAAAAACAAGATTTATCTATGAAAATAAATGTCAAACCAGACAGTTGAAATAAATAGTTACACTAATAAATTGTCAGATTAGTGTAAATCCCATTCAAGTGATAAGAAATTACAAAAACTACAACAACTGAAAACAGTAGATTGGACATAAATGTGTAAATGAAACTGTAATCAGTAGTATGTTTTCATTTGCGTTTGAAAACATAATACATATTTGCGGTTGTATATCTAAGTTTTGCGCCAAATCATTTAAACCACCTTAATTATTGAGGGCAAACTACGTCAGTGGGTTACAGTAGTGATCTTTGGTTTACTACACAGTGTCGAAACCATTGAAAAGGGCCACAGCATGTTTGCAAAAACCTAATTTGTTCAGACTTCGCAACTTCAATTACGCCTCCAGCAAGACAGTACGGATGTCTTAATTTTAAGTTAAGAAAATTTTTTCGTTTCTGTCATAGAATATTTCGTGTGGCCCAAAATTTGTGTACCTCAGTAACTTTATCTTGTAAAGTCACTGAATGTTAGTGTATAGAATATTTTTGCACTTCTTAATATTCTTCATTATTAACTGCACAGGCGCGTTAAATGGTGCGTCAAGTAATTTAAAAGACAGTATGATTTAACTTTTGTTTCTGTAGACATGTTATATGTCCAGATATATTATCCTTGTCATTACTGGAAGCATACACTGTTGTCTATCGTTATTAAATTATATTTCTCTCCGGGAAGCAAGACAGTAAAAACATAGTAAATTAAGTAGTAAGGAATTATAACAATGTTCTCTGCTAACAATTTAGTCATTAGATAAGGATTCCCTATTTGCTGACATTTGTAGCGATGCCAACTTATTATTGGTTTTATTTGCCTCTGCGAAAACGAATTATCGAAAATATATAACGGTCGTTCTAATGAATAGTCCATAGGCACTATAACGTTTTTATGTCAGTTAAATTGTTTTAGATTAAAATTTATTATTTTATAATAGTTAAGGTGTTAATGAGAAAATACGATAGCTGTTATCACGTACAATTACCAATTTGATAATTGATGTCAATTATGAATAATGTAATTACGTTCTTAAGTGAAAGGAAATTGGCATGAAATGCGTGTTTACTAGTCAATAAATATATGTTAGACGCACGAAGGTCTACAATTTGACTCAGTGTTTACAGTTTGGGGTTGTGATCTACTAAAAAGAAGACTGTTCGTCCAAATAATTGCTTCTTTAGATTTGTCGATTAAAGTGTCTTTATGGCTGTGCCCGAACTTATGAATGCCCATACGTATATAACCATACTCCTGTCGGCACGATAATTGACACATTCTGACGGGCATACTTATTTTCATCCTTTACAGCAGCTATCCAGCTAATAAGATTGTGAACAAGCATTTCAACGGAAAACAAAAATTGAATCTATGTTGGAACGTAGGAGAATAAATGTAAAATTATCAACCCATTAAGTGCTGCAGCTGAAAAGCGCTTGGCAATGAAAGTGTTGCTATTTATCAATCACACTACAAACAATGTTTTTGAGAAAGGATTTGACGCAATAAACGCAGTTATCTATAATTTTTTTTATTAAAACTTGCAAGAACTAGAGGCAAATTTTATTTTAACACTAATAATGGAATGAATAAAAATTAACTCTCGACTTTTTATACAACTTTTACATTCATCCATGCGTTGCCTTGTAAAAACTTGGTAATGTTCTCACTACCCTGCATATTAACGTTACAGTCATTGCCCCACCAGGTTTAAAACAAATACCAAAGAAAACTGGTTATTGTTATCTTGGCTCTTCTGCATTATTATATGTTAAAGAGTATACATGTACATTTTTAAGAGATTTTCTCAGTGGCCTTTTTGGAAACGTAATATTTCCACACCACACCTTTCATTTGAAAAAAATAGATGTTAGGAATAACAATTATGAATTATAAATCGCTTAACATAATAGTAGCCCGTGTGCTGCAAGGGCGCGAGAATTCACACATTCGTTTCCCCGTGTACTTGCGTACGTCATTTCCGGTACCATGTACACCATTAAGTACCTAGATGAATGTGAACGCTGTATTAGTACGCATCTGATTGACTTTACTTTTAGATATTTTTGTTTTTAAAGCAATACAATTGTCGTCTCTGTAAGATCCATGTTAAAAATAATTATGTGCATTAGTCGTTATGGTTTAAAAAGCCGGCAGCTATGTGTATCTACAGTTAAACGAGTGTAACACAGAACACTATTTTATATTATACACTGAAATCTCGAACTCATAACAGTGTGAAAAAAGTTGACACTAATGTTAATATCAGTAATGATAACAATAAAGAACCCATGAAATCTGTACATAACAAAGAGAGTAGCAATTTTCTATTCGGATTATAACGATGCATTACCAAAAATAACTATTTCTACACCACAAGCCGGTTGAATGCAAAGACTCGGTGCAATTCGCTAATAGTTAAACTGGGTTTACAATAAAATAATTATGCACTAAGAAGTGTATAGTAAGTGCTTATCTGTCGTGTGGAAAAAGTCTTCAGTATTTGCGGTTTTTGAAATAGGATTAAATTCTTAATTCCAGCCATTGGGAACAGGAGGCAAGCCTGACATGTTTACATTTGTTCCTAACCTCGTATATCACAACCATATTGAAGCAGCTCATACTTCAAAACCGACCGTTTCTATAAGAACAGTTAATTTGAACAAATATAATCGTCAACATGTGCACACATACGCCTTTTTAATTTTTTTTTGTACTTACATTACTGTTGATAAAGGTTCCCGCCAACAACACTGACTGCTCTGTTCTGTTTGGTCGATACCTCAAAACTTTTACTAAATGTATAAAATATAACTATTTTTTTGAAAGCTTAAGATAATCTTACTAAAGCACACTATCTTATAGGTTCCATTGGGAACCCATACAAAAGAAAACACTCTTTCGTTTCTTGTGCACACGTCATAACACATAATTTAACGCTTTAATATTTATATTGTAAGCCCAGCTTTACTTCAGACATCGCAGCTGACGATACATTAAGGCGTCGTTCACACTAGGGCGATATAACATAAGCGATACATCGTAAGGAATATATTGTGACGATATATTGCCAGGAAGGTTCATGACAGCGGGTGATAAATCGGCGCGACCTGGGCGATAAAAATGTGGTGGGAACACAATTGTCACTACTTCAGTTACAAAAATGAGCTCAAGTGAGGAAGACGTTGTAGTGGATTATTGGTTCAGGTGTAGAATGAGAAGAAAAATAAAATACTGGGTATATCCCTACAATCTTACCAACGTGCACCATAGCTCGGCTGTTGTTTCTCGAGAGCTGTCTCAACATAAATCAAAATTCACTAGGCTCTGAAAAGCCTAGTGTCACGAAGCATTTAAAAAAAAGATACACACTTCAGGAAGGCTATTTCTCCAGATGAAAAACTTCTGATTACTATAAGGGAAGTAGATCTGAATATAAACAGGAGTATTAATCAAATTTGGCAGGTTTATTTTCATAATTTGTTACAAAATGGCCCAATCAGTTTCACTTTCTTGCGGCTGTGGGATAATCGAATTGAATTCCGAAATCGTTGAAATATTGCTCATGTAAGAGTGAGTTTGTAAGGTGTCATGATGGGATGACGAACTACATACAGAAGGGCTGGAAGCAACTGAAATACTGGATTCCACTTTCTCTCTTTCGTCCTCCTCTAACAACTTATGTAAGAGAGGCATTGTTTGTATTTTGAAAGTCCTCTTACGACGCGAGCTAAGGTTTTCCAGATCAGGCAAAAGAGAAGAAGGAAATGCTGTTCAGCATCTTTGTGACTTTTATTAACATATTTTTTCATGTTCATCCATTCTACAAAAGCATCGTTGACTGGGTCGTTTCCCTTTCTATTTTATATGTTTGACTTGAGCTGATATTACGAGCGCGTTTTTCGACAAATTACACGGAAGAAGCTTCACCAGGCATTTCCTCTTCAACAAATGTGTCACTTCCGTCATTTAGATTAGTATCGGACTCCTCCACTGCAGTATTTTCAACCTGAAGATTGCCGGACGTATCTCCTCCTTTCAAATATGGTTGCAGAAAAAATAAAAGCTCAGTCAGATAATAACTTTTCTTTGAATTCTGACTAGCCCCAGACTTTGGTGGTTTAAGCGATTGCACATATGCTGTTCTGATGTTCTTCCATCGTTCTCGACAGTTATTTTCTGAAACAAAATTTAAAAAAGTAGACATGAATAGAATTTATTTTAAACTGTTGCGTATTAAAATGAATTAAAACACATGTATTACACAACTAAATTAAGTAAAAAATAAATTTTTAATAAATTTACGATTTAAAACCGTCAATTTATTTAATGTATTATTTTTCAGGTATCTAGTTACTGGAAGCAGTTTTCAAGATCTTTCCTTGTAATTTTACAGAGGTAAATCAACTATCAGTTCTATTGTTCATTCGACTTGTGCTGCTGTATGGTCCCACTTACAACCGCTGTATATACCACAACCAAAGGAGGAAACTTGGAAGCAAATATCAAAACGTTATTATGAGTTATAGCATTTACCTAACTGTATTGGTTCTCTTGACGGCAAACATTTCCGCATTCAGTGTTCACCTAATACAGGGTCTACAGATTATAATTATAAAGGGTTCTTTTCAATTGTTCTAATGGCTTTGTCTGACGCAGATGGAATGTTCACCGCAATAGATGTTGGAGACTATGGACGGAATAGTGACGGTGCTGTGTTTCGCAAATCAACAATCGGCAAATTATTGCTGTATAATAAATTGAAAATACTAGAAGCAACTCCCTTGCCAGGTGAGGCAAATGACAATCCTTTTCCGTTCTATTTTGTGGCAGATGAGGCATTCCCTCTTCAGAATCATATAATGCGGCCCTTTCCAAAAAGAGTATTAAATGATGCNAGAATCATACAATGCGGCCCTTTACAAGAGGAGTATTAAATGATGCGAGAAGAATATTCAATTTTCGACTTTTAAGAGGCAGAAAAAGTTTGGAATGCATTATTGGAATGCTAACGTCAAAATCTCGTCTATTTGACCGACCAATCTATACCAACAGAAGTAATGCTTTGCAGGCTATTAAGACAGCGTGCGTGCTTCATAATTTTATACGCAGACGAGAAGGAGAACCTTATATTCCACAATATTTTGAAAAGTGTTCTGTGGTACCAGCATTATCAGATAACAGTACATTCAGTGAAAACAACAATTTCAATGCTGCAAACCACTTAAGAAATAAAATAGGTGAATTTTTTCTGAAACCAAGTGATGCAATCCCTACAAAATGGAGATGTGTCAATATAACACTTTGATTACTATAATATATTTGATAAGTATAACACTTTGGTTACTTATTGTGTAACATAATAAATAAATAATTTATTTACCTGTGTCTTTCATTTCTGATGCAATTTCCCTCCATGCGGAGCTCGTCACATCTGTATTACTGTATGCGGCAATGGAATAGTTCCAGATGCACTGCTGAGCTTTCACTAATTCAATGAAAGGAAGACAAAGAGATTTGTCTTCTCTTCTTCCCGTCATGTTCACAGCCCGAAATATCGTACGATGCTAATCGCTGAAGCGATCAGCCTGTGGTACTTCGAGAGATAAGTCACATGCGATATGTTGTGCAATCGCGCAACTGTGAACCTATTTTATCGCCTCCCTTTAGATTTCAAGTATCTGTCTGTGCCTGTCGCGTATAGTGTATCGTTTACGATATATCGCTTATCTTATATCGCCCTAATGTGAACGGCGCCTAAAGTGTGTAGATGTGTTTAAACGCTGTCAAATCAATTAATTTCTCTTTTCATAGCGTACAGTTGTTACCACGAAGGACATAAATATTTTTTAACGTCTTGAGTATGTCCAAATTTGTTCCTGTATTCTGGAATGTTTGTAGTCTCGTAGACTACAAATGGCTAATAACAGTAATTTACGAACGCTATGACAAAATTGGAATTATTTGTGAATGTAGGTCATCCTTGTGTGTTATCTTTGGAGCATAATTACAAACATATAATTTACTTTTACTAAAAGTAGTTAGGTTGACTGAACCCCATGTTTTGTTGAATGAATAAATACTTTTTTCGTTAACAACCACTCATTTTGTTTGCACGATTATACTATACGAACGAAATACATTTTATATCTTGTATGATGATCTTCATAACCGGGAGTGTTAATTCCTACTGCAAATGTAGTATCGGTTCGTTAACGTGGATAATTTTCTCTCTTTACTGGGATTCCCCTTCAACTGCACGGAGTTAATTTTAATATGTTACTAAGATACTAGTAGTATGTTGTGTATCATAATAACAGAACTGATTTTATTCCGATGTTTGAAAACTGTTTAAAAAGATTCCAGAGCCTAAATACCGAGAGGCCTGAATCGTTTAAGCCGGCCCTACACGATAATGCTATTTATGTTATTTCTGTTATACTCTAGGGCACAACAGATGGCATAAAATAATCTATAGCAGAAGAGAAGAAAGAAAGCATCAGTTCATACCCACGTGTTACCTAAAGTGCTAACAGAAAATTGTAAATGGTAGGGAAACCACTCGCAGGTGGGCAGGGGAACAAAAGCAGCCAAATTTTTTTTGTAGGCGCTTTGTAGTACATACAAGAGGTACGACGATTGTTTCTTTTCCCTCAAGATTGCATTTACCTAATTTTCTACTTACGAGTACTATATGTATAAAAATTATATGAAAAATGGCACTGCTTATGTATGCAATACAAGGCACTGTATTCACATGTATGTACGACGGACATTTACGCCCCCCATTAAAATATTGGGCAATTATTTAAACAAAAAAGCGTAGCAACGAATGTTATTTGACTTGGAATGAGGGGGGAGGGGGGGTTCATATTTATATTTTTGGAAAATATACGTTAGCTATACTACTAAAAAAAGGTTACTTACAAAATTATTTATATACAATGGGCTGATATACAGATATGGAACCCCATATTACTAGAAACATTCTTCATTTTCACGGGAGATTACACATTTATTATATTTAAAAAAATTAAAATTTCTTACATTGTTTTTAAATTATATTTTTGAATATTTTTTTTTCATTTCGGTGGGGGTAATATGTTCCGATATCATTCCCCCTCCTCTACCACAACCAAACTACGTCCATTAATTTTAATGTGTATCTTTAATGAGCATAATAACTAAGTTTGTGTTTTCCGTAATTAAATAAGCTTTGACTGTTAGAAGGCCCAAAAAAGGCAAAAATTTCACAATATTAAACTTAATAGTTTCATTTGTGCCTTTTAACATTACTCACGCTACACAGCTCAAATTATCCACTTTAGAAACCAATCGATTTGATTAGCAAACAACCACAGCTAGTCGATTGCACTGTGCTGTTACTTGCGAATTATTGCTTTATGACGAAGTGACTTTGGAATTACACGTTTTCTAGTAATAACATAAGTTATAAACAGCAATAATGTATCACATATAATACTTCATTTTACGACAGAGATTTGAACTCCTAAGACTAAATTTAATTGGTGCAGACTCGCGCACCAACCCACTGAGCTGCACGCACAGTTTACATAACATTCATGTAATAACATATATATACAACATAAATCTACTGTTATCGCGTATTTCATACAGTTGTGTTTATTGTTTTATTATTACCGCGTGAGTAATTCGCCACGTTTCCAGTTACTTATGAGTACATTAAGTTTAATTTTATTCCTACATAAGTTTTACAGAACCCGGAATAACGGCTTGATTTCGTTACTCGTGTGTCCG
>NQII01006905.1:83999-104622 GCA_002778355.1 Clitarchus hookeri | reverse complement strand
ACTGAATATGTATGCCGATCATCTACGAAATATAAAAACATGTTAATTTTACGTCCTAAGATGTGTGCATACACGACTTGGTGAAGACATTCGATCTCAGCGACACCATCGTACCTTTGCACGTGCTTTTGCTGTGGACTTGAGATTTTGGCAATTTATCACATTGTTTTTAATGTTTTAGTGTTGTATACTTTAAGCTAATTCTAATATAGACTTACCTTATATTATAGAGCTTTTTTNTTGTTTTTAATGTTTTAGTGTTGTATACTTTAAGCTAATTCTAATATAGACTTACCTTATATTATAGAGCTTTTTTGAATTGTAGTATAATTCAAACGTAATATTTCGGCACGTCTGTTTAATCACCTCTACTGCATGTATTTACTAAGGCGTATTGCACATCACAGTTTTGTCTGGAGGTTAACTTTAATCGTTTATTTACATCCTTTGCCCATGTAGGTCTACTCGTTGGATTAGTTATAAAATCTCTGCGTACTCTTGTAAGTTTCTTATGAGTACGTTAATTGTGGAATAACCTCATTTTTAAGTAGATTTACTTTACAGTTGTACCTTAATCTGTAGTCTTAATTTATATTTCCTTTGTATTGCTAACCTATATACTAGATTTTTTCCATTTTTAGCTCTATATAACTTGTCGGTATTTCCGATTGTTTTGTAATTTATTCCTGCTTTACTGTAACTGCACAGTGTTTCCGTTGCTGTACACGCTTTGTAGTGGATAGTGTTTCTTTAAGTTTCTAGCTTTTACTTTTCCTAAATTCGGTACTTCGAAAATGAACTGGTTACGGAATCCCATTACGAACCGACAGAGGCAGGCAGATATTATTCGTGCAGCGAAGCAAGTGAAAGAAATGATTCGCACTGGCCAGCTGGAAAGATGCTCAGTCATCAACAAGACTGCAGAAATTCTGGGTATCTCCGCTCAAAGTGTCCGCAGGCAAGTACAAAGTAACATTGTGTGATATTTTATTGTTTTGATGTGGTGGCTTACCTTGTTGACATGCGATTGTGGGCCATACATAACCTCTAAACATTTAATATTCTTAGCACATTCAATGACAAACTAAACATTTACTAGGGNACATGCGATTGTGGGCCATACATAACCTCTAAACATTTAATATTCTTAGCACATTCAATGACAAACTAAACATTTACTAGGGGCATCACAATAGTTGTATTATATACTAAAAAAATGTGATGGGAGGGTAATGAATAAGAGAGGAAATTGTGGGGTAAAAGTTATATAAATTACATGTTATTCGGGTCTGTTAACCACGTTACATGCAAGAAGACCTAACCTAACTTCACAATATGGGATTGAGGGAGAGTGGGTGCTGACACGAGATAGTCTGTTAGCAAAAGTATAATAAATAACCTCACATTGGTTTATCCACCCCCTGTGATGTGAAGTTAGGTTTGATTTGGTTGGATATTCTGCAATTTAACTTGCCAACGGTAGCAGTGCATAAAACTTTAATTTCCTAATCTCACATGCAACTCTACACAGTACAATTAACTAAACTTACTTTCCATGCAAAAACCAGAGTATAAATGACTTTATTCACCCCTGTGATAGGCGAATATAGGTCCTTGGAGATTTATGGCCTTTAATACATGTCTAGGACACGTTGGCGTTGATTCAATTCATGGAAACTCGACAAACACTCTTATTTCTGCACAATAATAATATTTTTACACTTATCATTGACATAATTGCAAAGAAACACCCATCGCACAATAATTTGACTTAACACTTCAAATGGAAAGAATCGCAATGAAAAATGCAAAATAAGCATTATCGTATTTAACACGATACAGTTACCTGACAGAAATATATTTTACGTGTTTTACCATATAAACACACTAGTCTTCATAGCCTACCTCAAATCACATTAGTAAGAACCATAATTTGCAGGTATTATTTCCTCGGTTTTCGGAAAGGCCCTTATTGTATATAATTACCTCTGCGTGTCTCATCTGTAACTATCATAACTATAACAGCAATTTGCGTGTGTCCAGAATGCTAAAGACTTTTCATTCATTTGGCACGTTCTACAAGAAGGATGCAGAAAATCTGGAGACACCAGGGAAGACCAGAAGAAAGAAAAGAGTGAAAGGTGTCGGAGATGTTGATAATTTTACGTGTGGTATTATTCGTCGCATCATATATCGCATGTATGAAACAGGTATGTGAAACCAAGTACGTAACTGTTTCCTCGTAGGCTGTTCTGTTTTGTCTGGGACCGTACGTTTGCGATAAAAATTGTAATAGGGGTTTGATTTAGTTGGGTTAAGATAGCTTGCTAAAAGTACTTTTACAGGCCTGTTAAAGTATTGTGACCTCAAAGGTGGCTGGATTTACAATGCCACGACGAACATGCTCTGACAATCCGACATGACATGTCCATACGACAATTTCCGCCACCAAAATGTGTTCAGTGTTTACAATAAATACTCCGACAGTTCCCATCCGACAAGCGTATCGTAGCTGTCGGCCAATCTTAAAATGGCCAATAATGTGCTATACTTTCTCGTTAGAATGCATAAAAATCACAATATTTTATACACTATTTTGTTGTGAAAACAGTTGAAAGCTACGTAAATATACTATTTACCATCATTATTTATTTCCGTCTCATCAACAACCAGGTATCTTCTACACAATAATCTGTGTATACCTGCCACATATTTTTAGAGTAAAATTTCCCACAGCAGTGACATCTGCATGACGTAATGTTTTGTAAGGTTTTTGTTTATGTTATTATTTATAGTGCCGAGCGAGTCCGACAACGACAAAAGTAGAAATAGAATCTACTTTTGTCGGCCTGTCGGAGCCGTGATTTTGTCGGGTGATCTTGCTTCTGATTGGCTGTTGGATTATTTACGTCGGTGTCGAGGCTGTGATGTTGGACTGTCGTGGCATTGCAAATCCAGCATTTTTATGTTGCACCAACTTAGGTTTGTAATCCATGTTTTTGTAGTACAGCAATATATTTATTGGCGTAGGCTATTACAGTTACTGCACACTGTGCATTAGCCAAAGGCAGCAAATTATTTTTTGTTCCAGTTGTAGGTTTTGCAGGGTATTTGTTAAGAATAGGGAATTTTCTGAAGGAAATGTTGTAGACCCGCGAAAGTAACATAAATGGGTTCTGCACAGCTGACCTTTTTAATATTGAGGAGGGCGTAATGGTAAAATAAGTAGAACGTACTAAATAAACCCAACAATCCTTGGTTAGATTAACACCCTACAATCCTAGGTTAGATTAAAACCCAACAATCCTAGGTTAGGTTAAGAGACTACAATACCAGGTTAGGTTAAAAGACTACAATCCTAGGTTAGATTAAAACCCTACAATCCTGGGTTAGATAAAAATTGTAAAATAGTCATTCAATAATTGCAGGATTAGGTAAAGTTTGGTTAGGTAGGCACATATTACGAAATTTGTACTTGTGGTTTGTAACGGTAATACTTTAATGTCCCTAGTAAATTCGTGTTGTGTGTAATTAGAAGAGTGGAAATATACCACTTTCAATTAGAAGAGTGGAAATATACCACTTTCTGTGATTTTTTCTTTTATTTATAGAAAAGCCCCTACTCTGAATAATTACCATTATTCCATTTACAAAAATTCTACAGCAATGTTTATGTTCTGTGACAGTACTGATCTAAGTAAATTGAAAGCTTAAATATAAATATAAACCTTTTTAATAATGTTCTTTATAGAAACAATTTAAGTAACATGTCTACTCTGACATGTAAAGTAATTATCAATGCTATGAATTACAAATTACTGAAGGGGCACAGCAAAAGATATATTTAAGCTTTCAATTTACTTAGATCAGTACTGTCACTGAAAATAAACATTGCTGTAGAATTTTTGTAAATGAAGTAATTAAGATTTTACTATAAAAAAAAATGTTGTGCGCTATAACTACATGTATTCTNAGTAATTAAGATTTTACTATAAAAAAAAATGTTGTGCGCTATAACTACATGTATTCTGATGACTACCTCTGTTTAAACATGACTAACCAGGTAATCTTGTCTCTAGCATGAGACATGTTATTTTCCAGTTTTCAGTGCACACCCAGTCCAGTCGTGAGTGAGTGAGTGAGTGAGGTGGGTGAGTGAGTGTGAGAGAGAGAGATAGAGAGAGAGAAACATTGCCTGAAATCCATTTTTTAGTTATGTCATCTTGATGTTTGCCACACTTCTACAGTATTTTTCACAGGCGAAAATGTGTGTTTTTGCTTTAATCCACTTCACAAGCACCCCACATTTACGGCAGAAAGCATATCAAGGAAGAGCTAAAAAAAGTGAACAAGCCTAAATGTGCATGACGAAGACACAAACATCCACGGCTTATACAACCAGCAACCGCGGCCGTGAAGGGCAGGAACAGGGGTAAGGAGAGGAAGAGGGCAGCTTACCGGTCTGAGAAGAGGCTGCAGCCTGGTGAGGCAGATGACCAGAGCCTCCAGGAGCACAATGTCGTTGAAACTCTCCAGAGCCTTCACCAGGATGCGCAGTAACTGCTTCATGTCCTGGTCCGTCCCACTTTTGCCTGCCAACACGTGCTATCACTTAGCATAAACCTTCTGCTAGAGCTAGACCTCCCCCTTCCCTTACCACAATACACACAACACAAACAGAGAACAGGCATACTGTTGGGTTTATGTAATTTCATCTCAAAACAGATTAAAAATAGTCTTTAACATTATTATATTTTATACACGTACAGCTTAATCATGATATGATACAAAATGAGCAATTAGCAAGGTTAACACTAACATCAAGGTCAGCTAACAACTTTCTCTCTACAAAATTAGTAGTAAATACCATGCCTTAAAAATTATTCTTTGTATAGATTCTCTGTGCACCCCCCCCCCCNACTTTAAACCCAGGTTCGAATGACCAGTGCCCAAGACAAGAAGTCATCTCAAGCACTTACTTGCTCTACTTAAAATCCTTAACTGAAGGCCGATCAGGTCATCTAGTGCCATACAGAAATTCTTTGGTTGGGTGTACTGGGCGAAGTTCTTACTCCTCTAATGTTAACATCCACCTTCTCGCTGGTAAGAACTAGCTATGTCTCCTCTTGCATGATATAACACTGGTGCTGCTCCAGTCACGTCACAGCCAAATCTGCTGGACCGACTTTATTGCACTGACAGGGGTGGCTGGAAGTGATCTAGGAAGTGACAACAAGAACGCTGAAGTCTGCTCTGCAAAGAGTTCCTGCAAGCTATGATACATCCAAAAAGTACAAGGTAATATGCTCTCTTAAGCTGAATAGTTGCTAGCAAGTTGAGTTGGTGGTAACATCACCGCCACTTGCAACAGCTCAGATGGCAGCTCCTGCCCCTTCACTAACTCTTTATGAAGTGGGTGCAATTTCTCTGAATATTCAACTTCATCCTGGCCAGTACATGATGGCTCCTGGCCACGTTTGTGTAAAGAATTCCAAAATTTGTTATGTGATGGGGCACAGTCCATAAGAATATGAAAGTGCAGTATTTGTGTTCAACTGTCCCCGGCCTATGCCTGGCAATGAGGGGATTGCTAGTAGATTGGCCAGCCCCGAGTGCATGTCATCATGTTGATATAAGTGCAAGCAGCATGGGCATGGTGATAAAAGGAAGGTTATATGACCATGTCTAGTTAGCACACCACGACTGTCTACAGTGGACTCTCGATGCACCAAAAACACATGAACCGATAAACCGTATCCACAGTTTGTTTTCAGTAGTCACTGCAGAACTCTTTTATAAATAATGATAAAGTTACCAGGTTTTATCGTATATCGGATATTGCATTTATTGAAATATCTTTAGGTCTCGTTACCTAAGACTTCCTGTAGCGATCGTTTTTAAGCTGGTTGTTTATGCAAACGTCTAGTAACTGAATTTGAAATATGTCACGTGTGCCACAGTTTATCAATGCTTTGCGGCAAGTTGTCTTCCCACCACATCTGAGCACTGTGCGTGTCTGGCTTGCTACCTCCCCTTACACGTCTGATGAGAGAGGAAGNTTGTCTTCCCACCACATCTGAGCACTGTGCGTGTCTGGCTTGCTACCTCCCCTTACACGTCTGATGAGAGAGGAAGTGGTTACCTAGCAATCAGTTTGGCAACATTGTGTGTGTATGTGTGTCTATCTATCTATCTATCTATCTCTCTCTCTATCTCTTTCTCTCTCTCTCTATCAATCTCTCTCTATCTCTTTCTCTCTCTATCTCTCTCTCTCTCTCTCTTTCTGTCTCTCCAAGCCGTGCACCTTTCTTCCTTCCCTTAGATGCCTTAGAGAGGAGAAGTTGTTGTCTAGCCAAAAAAAGTGTGTCCTCTGTCTCTGCCGCTACCCCTTAGTACACGCCTGCCGCAGAGCAAGTAAAGTGCACCTGGCAATCATAGAAATTTTATCAAGATTATGCATCGCTAAAAATAGTTGCAGGAATCATCACTGGTATTTCAGAGAAAAAGGGTTTTCCCTGAAAATGTTACGCAACACATTTTAAAGAGGAATTATTTGCAAAGATGTTTTCTTTTGTGATTAAAGGTTGCTTTTTTATGTGAAGTTGTTGTTTAATTCTGTCCGGCATAAAATCAACATGATTTTTAAATGAAACATTAATTTGACTCAATGGACATCATCGCAAATAAAATGATATGCCCAGAAGTATATACTTGACCTCCCCTTGTCTCCAAAATTGTTTTAACATAAGAGTGACTTGTATTACCAAGCATCAAGTTAATTTTCAGTAACTTCCAGTGGGGAAATTGGAAGATTTATATTAAGTTATTTCAATAGACACGCATCTTTTGAATAAACTAATATCCTGTAAGGGCCTATTCGACACCTTCTGTTCTTTAATAATGGGTAAGCACCGAGCCAGAGTACAGCGTAACTCGCGACTGGTGTAAATGTATGAGAAAATCAGAACACATTGTATGGAATAATTAATTATTAGACTGCGAAGAAATAACTTTGAATCCCATTAATTATTCATTTCCGTCTAAAAATTACAAGTGTTTTTTTCAGTGAAATATAATTAATTACTTTAAAAGATAGACATTTGCCATGCGCAAAAGGTGTCGCCAACATGTGGCGGAGAGGAGGGGTGCATTGTTTCTCTCACACACTGCTGGCTGATCATCTCTCCACGCACTTTCAGCTGATCAAGTGCACACGGGAAATTCAAAATTTGGCTTGGATTTGGTGTCATATTATTTAAATTTCCAGAAGGTTTGAAAGTTTTACATCGGCTTGCATTCGGTGTTGGCTTATAATCAATTATAAATGGTGTTTTGAGATGTTATATTCTTTATTCAAATGAGTTGAGGTGAAATGTATTTTAATGTATTATTTACAGTAATATTAATAAAGTAATACTTTTTTTTAAATTCCCATTTTTATTGTGTTTACTAGTTAAACTATACTCACATATAATTTACAACTCTCATTATACTCAAAGTCTATTAAGGTTAAAAGTTGTATTATTTTGATGTACATGTCAGAACCCTCATCTACTGAAATCTCGCATGTATGGAAATGTTTTGACAGTCCCCTGAAAAAAATGGTAGATAGACCGTAATAAGACTATTGCCCAGTAACTTTGATTTTAAATATTGATTGGGCCAGGTTTGATTCCACTGCCAACCAGAGATCACCCCCGCAGATGGGGTGCATCAGGGTGCTAGACCAATACACCAGGTGAGTCATCACTAGTTGTTCGCTATGCACTCCAGAAGTATGGTGCTTAAAGGTGACCACTGGCACTTCAGTCACACAGTGCTCGGCTAACGTGTAGTCTGAAATCCCACAGACACCCGGGAGGTTCAGTCGTGGTCAATGGTAATAACAAGCGAGCCCTAGGTAACAGACACGAGGGAAAGTGCACTGTGGTTAAGGTTAATATGGATTTATTAGTAATAAAGCCCTAGTCCCTCTGATGACAACCACCCACGGTGTAGGTCAAGCCCTATGAGCTAATATTACAGTGACCACCAGTAACCATTAGGGACAGACAAGATGACTGCATCACACATGCCCTGCAGTGAAGGCAGCTGTACAGTAAACACCAACAGTTGCGTGCCCATGCCTGCCGACAATTACTCCAGGCCCGGGCACAATCAAGGTTTTTTTTTTCTCCATCAGCTACACATCTATCACAGAGGCAAAACTGCAATTCATCCAGGACATTGACAACCCCTCCACCCCTGAGGATCTTGAGTGGAGGGATGCCTTAATAGAAGTTGCAGTCCCAGCAGAGGTGCTCTCTGAAGGGAAAAATCAACAGGCAAATCCACCAATAAACCCAGCTCTCCCAAGGGGTGGAACATGATGTTAGGGTGACCCCAGAAGATAGAATCCCACCACCCTCCTCTTTGACAAAGTGTGATACACACAGTTTGCCACCCCGGGAATCAACACTTTCTTGGGACAGCTGTATGGGCAAACCCCTACAAAGTGAATATGACCATCCAAGTGGCAGTTCTACTGTCCACTACAGTGTATTGATTCCCACCTGCCCAAAAGTACAACAGTGAGTGCATGCTGTTTTCCATATTACCAGGAACTGCTTCAAACACAGCTTTATGAGGGGATGTGTAGGCTAAATCTCTGAGAATCAGTACCTGGTTGTAGTTAGTACATGGATATACGCTGTAGAGGTGAGAGTTGATTACCCAAGTAATAACCATGATCTAGTTCCTTGATCATCCCATAGGGTGAACATCTATACATCATTTATCTATGCTTCAACATGATGCTTTAAGGATTAGGTAGTACGTGCCATGAATGTGGTCAACTGACCATATAATAGCCTCCATCTCTTGCACTCTCCCTAGGGCAACGTGACAAGAGTGCTGGTGCATTCCAAGCCCACTGTTGTTTAGGACGCACTTTAAGCAGTTGTGTGAGCTTGCCGCCTGGTGGCCGGCAACCTGCCCACTTAGACGCTCCTGCCTGAAAGAGGGTGGACCCATCCCCTCAGTGGAGAGCGAGTGGACAAGGCAGGTACCGAAGAAACATCTCGGGCACACAGGGGTAGTTACCCCGTCCATCCAGCCGTCTCGTCCTGCCCCTCGCTCACCAGGGCGCTTTAAATACTGCTGCAGATGCCATAATTGTGGAATAACCACATCTCTTCCTTGCTTACTTCGTTTGGACTAGTCATTAGTTTCTCACTGAAATACCGTCTTCCCTACTTACCCGATGTCTGTCTCTGCTTTCGAACTTCCAGGCACACACCCCACTGCCGGGAAATAGAATTGACTTCCATACCTTTCAAAGGACGTTCTAACTTCTTGTCAGAGTTTGGTGTACTGGTTGTTGGCAGGTAACACCACAATACTGTCACCACAGTGGCAATAGGAGGGAGAATCTCTCCAGGGTTCCCAGGTTCGAGGAGATACGACATTCAAGGCTATTGTTGGGTTTGGACTACGAGGAGGTTATGCCACTCATCCAAATACCATTTTGATTTCAGTGGAAGATGTTGTGAATGTAAGCGGGGCATTAAGCTATGTAGCAGTCACATTGCTTACTTAACTATCCCTTAGGAAGAGCAGGGGGGCTTTCTCCCCTAGTTGCTATACGCTTTCGCACCATAAGTTGGGAGGTTGACGTTTCAGCAGGTCACACTACTACAGAAGCCACCCCTCTGATAAGGACCAAGCAGGGTACACCCCACAGCACCGGCACCAGGGAGAGTCACTTCCTCCCTGGATGGACCACACCAGTTCCTTCCACCCCTGCGCTGCACAATTGTTTATTGAACTAATTAGTAATGGCCATCCCTGAACCTTTGAACAGTCACTAGATCCTACAATATTTAATTGCTCAGTTTCTTTTATTTCTGAACTCTGTAAAGTAACATCACTAAACTGCAACAGTGTAAATGTGTTCTTTGCCCCGACACCAAGCAGGTCAAAAGAAGGGGGCAAAAATCCTCGCTGCCCAATCCAGACACTCTATGGAGAAAGGGCCTAGTGACCCGAAAGTATACCACAAGGAGAGGAAGGAGACTGCCTTGTTGAGAGGGGCATCACAGAGCCTAACTCCTGCAGCAAATGCACCATTGACGGGATATTGGGAAATCTGTCACTGCTGCCGCTGACATCTCCAAAGCGCCAGCCAATAGCCGCTTCAAGACCCCACATCACACCTATGGTACGGAAGCTTGGTATAAGCCCTATGCATCCTGTGGCCCATCGTCCGACCTGTCCACCTGGGGGAGACTTTGTGTCAGCTAGGACCCCCACCTGACCTACTTTCAAGCCCGCTTCTCCGCCTGCAGTAGAAAAAAGAGTATAGAAATATCAGTCTGTCCAGCACCTTGCACCAAGTAACGTGAGTAGAGGAGACACCACACTTACAGAGCACTGCTTCCTAGCTCCCGTGGGGGAGTTAGAAACTAACTCTGCTCAATCCAGACAATTGGTGACACAATCTTGTTCAGTATAAGGTTCCAAAGTGGTGTGACACAAGTTGATGCCTGGGGAATCAGCACTCACTTGGGATCACCGGGTAGGCCACCACGAAATTAAATTTCAAGAGTGGCAGTTCCAGAGTTCTCTCTCTTCAAATCTCACTGCTCCTCTCCTTTCACTAGTGTGGACTGCTCGAACAATGATACGTATAAACACATATGATGGTTCATTAACCCAGCTTACTACTCAAGGTAGCAGGTACTAATTAAGTACACAAAATGCTCATTGACGTGGTACTATTTATTGATGTTTGCATTAATTGATTCCTCAACAGCTGAAGCTTAACTCTTGGCTAAGCCCTACAGAATGGAAAAATGTTTGCTTTCAGTAACTGTGACAGAGCTGCAATAGTGAAAATAATGACTCTCCAGCCCATTGCAATCATGCCTTAAATAATCTCTGGTTGGCTGATGTCATGGAGTTGCATAAGCAGAACTGAGCAAACAGACCACCCATGCATGAAGAACTAAACAAATAATGCCACCATGCTGTGCACACACTAATTCTAGTATCTCTTCCCTATCTATCTTGAATAACTGTGGGATCCTCTGTGTGTGTGTGTGTGTGNGGGTAGGAGGTGGGTAGGGTAGGAGATGTTGGCAACTTTGCGAAACTTATGCAGCAGAGAAGTTGGCAATACTAGGCAGGAGGAGTTGCATGGATGGACACAACACATGCATGTGCATGGCTAGGCCCATTTCACAAAGAAACAAACTATATTGGAGTGAAAGCCTTGGGAGAAACAATTCCCAGTGCAACCTACTGGGAATTAATACAGGATCTTTATGAATATGAGTTAGTAATGCTACAAATGTGGCATAAATAAATAAATATATATATATACACGCAGGCGCGCGCCACACACACACACAGTCTCTCACACACACACGCACGCACGCACGCGCGCGCGCACACACACACACACACACACACACACACACAGATATATATTTAAAGATCTGGATTGTGGCAAACAAATTTGTTGAATTGTATGGGATAATAAATCCCGAGTAGGTATGTGCCCGTACAGATGCCAGAAGGGTGCAACCTAGGTGTCAGTATACAGGCCCAAGATGAAAGGTGTGGAGCAGAAGGCTCAGTTTTAGGGTGAAGGATCTCAAGAAGTGAAAAACTTGAGGTCGGTATGGCAATGCGATTCCTGACTTGATAGCAGGTGACTACCCTCTGTGTGAGGGGAAGGGGCAATGTGCTGTAGATGCATATCCACTCCTCCCTGTGCATGAAGGCTGCATGCTGCTGGGGATGGCATGGAGCGATAAGGCATCCAGACAGCAGGTTGCATTATTATAACTTTTCTCAAGGCAAGAAATTGTGTTACTTCCTCCTCCACCACATCCACTAGGTTTTGATTTCTCAAAAAAATTTCTTATGAGATATTTGTAAACTTGCACTCAAGTCAAATTTACTGCATGAACTTGCATTCTAACCAAATTAACTTCTAGACAGTTGTTTGGTAAATTAACTTATGTTAAAAGTGTTGGAATGGTTTTGAACTACACCAATAAATGCTTCCCATAAACTGCTTGTAATTACTAGTCCCTAGCATTATTTAAAATAAAAAATACACATTTTTCATTAATTTTTTTAAGTACAATTAAATTCATTGGTGGTAAAGGAACCAAAAACTACCTTAGATTCTTTATAGATGCTGTGCCCCTTGAAAATGTTTAAACAAATTCTTCTACCTTGGAGTTTAATTTCTACATATGCAATTAATTATCTACTCATGTAGGAAGAGATATATTTATGAACTGGGGATCTAGAAGAATGGACAAGAAATATGTTGGGCTCCCTCGAAAATAAATCTCAGAAACAATATTGCTACATTTTGTGCTTTCTGAATATTTCTTGAAATAGCAGCCCTTGTTGATCCTTGTCTCTGCCTAACAAACTTGGTGTTAACTTGCTTCAGTTAATAAACAACTTGTAATACCACTGAGTGTGCTGGTTTGGTGTCCACACACACTTCTGCTGTTGCTTGATGAACTGGCTACAGTTGGGCAAAGCAGCGCTCTGAAAAGCACCAGTTTACGCTTTTAATTCTGTAAAGTCTTTATAATGTACAATTCCACTATCAGGTTGTAAAGTCTAGAAAACGGCTCCCTACGAAAGTTTTCTATCAATTTTTTTACAGACACACTGTTTTTCTATAGTTTAGAAACACTGTTAATAGTATCCTATAATTCAACATTTTATCAAGAGCATAATGTATGGTTTCTGAAGGCTTTTCACATGATACTACTAAAGTAATGTGTGCGCAAAGTCCTGCAGATAAGTCCAGATCCCTTTTACAGTGTTTGGAATGTTGCCTGCACTGTCAGTTACAACGAATGCTGACACTGTTACCAACCTGCATGCTTATCAGGAGAGGGGTGGGGGGGATATGACTATGACTTGAGCTACTATCTTGGACGGCACCTAGTGATCCCACAAACCCCAGATAAGGCAGAAGGGGTGGCGGTACAGTTGCAGCAGAAAGCAGCTGCAACAATTTCTGCCACATGTCTTGAGAGAGAAACCCATTCCTAATGATTCCCGATTTGCCAAGACCTATGACTATAACCATACTTGGGAAGGTTAACAAAATAATGTAATTGATTAAAGTTAAGGTTAGAGTAAGAAAAAGTTAACTGATTAAAGTTAGATGTTAAAATCCATGCAAATTAACAGATTAAAGTTTAAGTTAAAATAAAATTAACTAATTAATGTTAAAAGTTAAAGAACAACAAGAATTTTACAGTTAGAATAAAGTCTCAAAAAAGTTTTTTGTCTATGTTTATTCAAAACATTTAAAAAAATCATAATTTACGGACCCAGAAAAAAGTTACCACGACTTGGTTTCTGGGATGATCTTCGATTTAGTACACAACGTCAGCGTATCAATCTAAATATTGTGGTGCGCAACTCGTCGGCCGTCAAATACCTTGTGTATTTTTTAAGAAGTTTGTCAAGATATTAATGGCATTTGCATATTTTTCATTGTGATCTTCGGCCTCCAGGAGATTGCAAAGTTAACTAACGTTAGTTGTAATCGTCAGCCAGATATTTTAACGATTAAAAGTTAAAAGTAAATTCGTTTTAAAATTAACTAATGAGTTAAAAATTACACACTTTTTTAAAGATCAATTTTAATTAATTATTAATCCCAAGTATGACTATAGCAATCAAAATGTGTACCTACATGCAAGAAGGTATTTCAAAGAAGTTAAAAATCCTTTTACTTAACATATTTATAAATATGTGACAGTAAAAAAAAAAGTTGCATATTATTTTGAACAAAAAGGGCTACTTGGTTACAACATATAACAAGGTTAAATTGAAAAGGAAGATTTACATGTCTTCCTTTTCAATTTAACAAAATAATACAATAGTGAATTCTGTATGTTTAAGATGAGTGTCATGCACATGNGCTGCTGACTGTAAAATTACGTATTACAAAATCAAAACATTTACAATAGTATGTTTAAGATGAGTGTCATGCACATGCTGAATATTGCTCAACAGAGACAAAACATGCAAGTACAGTACTACACTCGAAATTCTGCAGCAATGACTCACTAATGCAACCAAACACGATGAGGGCTCGAGGCTGCAGGGCTGGATTGTAGCAGAAGGCAAAACTCTTAGCCAGTGCTGTCCAGTTCTGCAGCCAATCACAGTCTGGTATGTCTCGCAAGCATGCCTGAGGGTCAATGACATACCACACATGAAACATAAGTAGTTCAAGAGGGGAAAAAAAACTGCTAATATATTTTTAAAATGAAAATGACCTTTCTAAAAGATTGTAACACTCAATGTTAAGAGGTAATCCATACTAAAAATAAGTACCGTATCCAAAACACTGAAACTGCACAAAATGGGGCATTCATAACTGTATAGCCCACTTAATTTTCTAATATAAATTGATTGCACACCAAATACATTTACAGGAAACTTCTGAGTGTGCCCAAACACACTGGGGCACGCCTATTATTAAACACATCTGTTGACAATCTATTCCCGTAAATGCCATTTTGCTGATTCGGCAATGCAACATTCGTACCAGATTTTCAACTTAATTTTTTCAGAATATTTCTAGTTGTGTGACTGTCACATCAAGAAACACAAACACTAAAAAATAATTTATCTGTTTTTTTTTTAATTGGTTAACACAGCTCCATTTTTATCACTTGGCTTACAGAGCTCCAACTAGGGGCCCATATGAGGTGTGTTACCACAAATTTAAAAATAAGCAAAATTGCAAAAGTAAATTAAAAATACAAGCGGTTATCTTCCATCTATAATCAGGGAGATTTTGATAGAAAACTCCTCAATAATAAAACAAGTAAAAAAATTTACGAAATGTAAAGTANAAGAAATGTAAAGTAACATGTTTTTTTTTGTGATTGTTATAAACATTTTTTGTTTACAAAAATGCATTAAAAGTTTACATAAAACTCAGGGGCATTTTTCTCAAAAATTCTGACAACAGACATATTTTTATAAAACAATCACATTTTTGTTTAAGTTTAAATGACTGCGGTGTACAGGTCTACCAAACATTGAAGTGAAAANACGAAATGTAAAGTAACATGTTTATTTTTGTGATTGTTATAAACATTTTTTGTTTACAAAAATGTATTAAAAGTTTACATAAAACTCAGGGGCATTTTTCTCAAAAATTCTGACAACAGATATATTTTATAAAACAATCACATTTTTGTTTAAGTTTAAATGACTGCGGTGTACAGGTCTACCAAACATTGAAGTGAAANATTTTATAAAACAATCACATTTTTGTTTAAGTTTAAATGACTGCGGTGTACAGGTCTACCAAACATTGAAGTGAAAATTATGCTGACCAACCTCCACAATGGTAATAAACACATTCTCGAGAAACCAGGCACTTTTGAGGCCCTAGTTACCATTACCTTATCAGCCATTTTTTTTATCATTCCACCACTTTTAAAATAAATATTACTATGTACTTAATAAATACAGTGTATATATTTCATAGGATTCAAAAATTAACATCTGAGGCTTCAAAAAGTGCTCACTATAGCAAGAATAGCTTATACTGTCAAATAATTGATGTTTACACTTTGTACTGTACAACTTTTCACAGCAAGAANACTATAGCAAGAATAGCTTATACTGTCAAATAATTGATGTTTACACTTTGTACTGTACAACTTTTCACAGCAAGAAGGGTGTGGAATTTCACAGTTGCAACTCAGACATGTGAATAGTTTGAGGCTGAACAACTGTATTGAAAGTGGTTTCCCCCGCAGTCTCCCACTTCAATTCCAAGNAGACATGTGAATAGTTTGAGGCTGAACAACTGTATTGAAAGTGGTTTCCCCCGCAGTCTCCCACTTCAATTCCAAGAAAGTGCAGATGTAGTCCCCAAAACAAGCACATTCCATACAGATTAGCTAGCATGCAAAGAAAGGTAGAAGTATCAATTCTTGAAGTTATGCGACATGTAATTATTTTTGCATGAAGAAGTCACGCAGGTACATAACAGTAAAAATTGATGCTGCTGCCACTGAATTGAAGACTGCAGAGGTTAACACTGTAATTGCAAATATTTATTCTGTGATAATTTATATCTCTTGTAATTATTTTTAATTGTTTACGTGATGTCCAACATTGATATGCTCATTACTGAAGAACAAATCTGAATAGAAATAATATAATCCTCCTTTTCACAGCCCNCCAAACCCCCGTGGTGGTAGGCCATATATGTTGGTGTGGTACTGAGCACATGATAGTAGCAGCAAGTGACAAAAGAGTGTTTGGTAAAACAGTATTTGGTTTCACACATGTACACTTTGCTATGCAGTTTCTTGTACCGAGAAGGCTACGTATATAACACTTCATAGGCAATCAAAACCAACCTCCAGTACATATCATTAGAAATTTTATACAACTTTCAAAGCCCAGTAAATTAATCTCGCAGCATTATTTCCGAGTGTTAAAATTTATATATTACGTTATTTTCTTGCTTAAGCTTGCAAGGTATTGAAACGTTACTGCTTTTAACTGCTTTGTATGAAGGAATGTCTGAATACGCAATTTTGTGTCTTGGTTACTATATTTATTTCTAAATGTTATTAATCAGAAGCTAAACATGCATTATTTAATGTTTCTTTGTGAGTTTTCTATTTGCAGAAATTCTTTGAATGGAACTCATTTTCATGGTATGAATAAGAAAATTATATGTTTATCTCTTATTTCATTTAATGCATAGATAAATTAATGGGTTTAGGGATTTTAAAATAACTGTACACCATAATTCAGTAAAAATCATTCTTTATGCACAGTCCAATAAAATGAAAAAAATGTGCTCACAAATAATACGTTACTTAAAAATTTTATGACTAAATNAATACGTTACTTAAAAATTTTATGACTAAATTTGGTATTTAAAACTTTTCGTCACTTCAGCACATATGGTTGATGCACTCAGCAGAAGCATAATTTCAAATACGCCGACATCTAGCAGGTGGATGCAGTGATATAGATCTGCTTCGTCAGTAAGAACTGCTGCTAAGGGGCGAATGGTGGTACAGGGTTGGCAGGAAACTAAAAGGAGTGAACACTGTCTGAAATGTGCACCAGAGCAATGTTATAACTCCCATAAGAGATGATGTTATTTTATGGTGTGCAAGCGTAGGCAGTCTGAGAACAGAACACAAACCTGCTGGACAAATTTCAGGAGCACTGCAACATTACAAATTTGAGAATAAAAAGCCAGGCATTTGTGATTGATGGCATAAGCAATAATAGCAAAATTAACTGTGTTAAAAAGAATGACACAAAACACTGGTGACTGTGGCGGTGGTCAACACTACTCCCCCTAGGAGCTAGGTAGTTTGCAGCTCCTTAAACAGAAATTTATTGCATTGGTGCTCACTCAGGAGCCTGATGATGTATCACTTTGGGACAAGGACGGGTAGGAGTGAGCGTAGGCCAAGTCGCGCCCCAACAAGGAATAAACCCTGCAGTGCCCTTGTGGAGGTTTTGGTGGTGGTGGATAGGTGGGAAAGGTGATTTAGCAAGACACTATAGTGGCGGAGGTAGGTATGAAGGAAGCTGGCTGGTATTTTGGTGAAGTGGGAGATGAGGGAGGAAATGACCTGACATTCAGCAAAGCAACCTGGATGGTAACTCTGGGAGTAACTTGTAGTCCTCTGCTGCATCAACAGACTTTGTGTACCAGTAGCATGTGCTCGCTGCAGCCTCCTCTCTTAGCTCTGAGTACAATCATTGGCAGTAGGCTCCCTGCTCCGCGGTACGCCGAACCTGGGCAACGGCAATTCTCTCTGCCTTTTTCCTCCAAGCTCAGTAATGGGGCGTATGGCATGGTAGCTACTGATGCCTGGGTACAGATGTATGTAATGGTAAGATGGCCTACGAATAGTGTAGGGGAAAGGGTACACCTTCCAAAGAGCCAGAGCCTCTCTCTGGCACTAATACCCGCAGATCGGAACACTCCCCAAAAGAAAGCATCACTCCACCTATCTCTAGAGAGGATAAGTGGCGAGCTCTGCTTTACATCCCAGTGGTGCCCAGGAAACCAGTATTACCACTACGAGGTGAGGAACATTTCCTATACACCTCACAAAGGATGGGCAAGTGTTACTACGCCGTCTCCCTGGAGAACCTAGAAAAGCAGCACTATCGCTAGTAACCACATCTCAGGTGACAGTCATGCCCAAGTCTGAAAGGGGGGTGGATTGTTGAAGGAAGCTCAAGTGAGCTAACATGGATAAAAGACCAGGGTGGTTGAATATATGTGTTTATTACTAAAGCACACATAGCAGCCTGAGCCTGGAATACCTGAAGGGCAAGGTTACTGAACTGCCAAGCATTACATTAGCACGGATACATGATGGAATGTGAGGTAAGGGCAACCCCTGTAGGAAGACGGCTAGGCGAGCGGTGTGGGTGTGTCAGCACAGCGGTTTGGACTCCCTAAAAGTCACAGGGCTGTACTTCATGGGAAACTACTATCGCAGGTATAAGCTGGCCGGCAGTCAGCTGAACAGCACAGAGAATGAGCAGAAAATAAAGGCTACAAGTGTTTTTTTTCTAGCCTACCTTAACTTCAGAGGAAAGGTGAAGGTTCTAGGTAAGGTTGGGACTTAAGTGCACCTCAGGACACAGCCCCATACACCTATGCATGGAGAAAATGTTTAAACTACGGGATGCGTGCATCTCAGCTGTACTGGGATTGGGCAAACATGGCCATGATTAGGGCTATGATTGCCTTCCATGCCTCGAGTGGGCTGCACAATGCACATTTGTAGCCATCTGGCCGGTGGTGAGTGAAGGGGAGATAGCCGTATTGTGTTGAGTGCCAATCAACCATCGTGCACGGCCAGGTTGTGTGAATTGTACTCCTGCCTAGAGGGCAGGATGCAAATGACATCCCATTCCACGCATGTGCAGGATGGGTTGCCTGGAACCAGGAGGCAGCAGACCTACTTACCGGCAGGCAGCCTGGGTGTGGGTGACAGAGGTGATGTTGCTGGAACTGGCAGTGGTATGGCTTAGCGTAAGGTGGAGGCTCAAAGGGGAACAGATGTTCCCTGTGGCAAACTGCCTAGCTGGAAACCGATGCATATGGTGAGCAGGTATTTATACTTGGAATCATGATGTTTAGGCTAGCAATCTCGTAGTCATGAAGAAATGGCTAGGCTCTCTGGGTTTGCTCTCTCTTCCCACTCAACTCAGTCCCGGCGACACAGAGGGATATGGTTCAAGGGCAAACAAAGTACAGTAGAAAACATTTCTAAAATGACACCTTAGGGTATCCAGGAATTAGGTTGATATCGGAAGTAGGTCGCTATAAGTAATTTTGGATATTTNCTCTCTGGGTTTGCTCTCTCTTCCCACTCAACTCAGTCCCGGCGACACAGAGGGATATGGTTCAAGGGCAAACAAATTACAGTAGAAAACATTTGTAAAATGACACCTTAGGGTATCCAGGAATTAGGTTGATATCGGAAGTAGGTCGCTATAAGTAATTTTGGATATTTTNTAAAATGACACCTTAGGGTATCCAGGAATTAGGTTGATATCGGAAGTAGGTCGCTATAAGTAATTTTGGATATTTTGGACCAATTTAGACTTGCTCCCAATCCTTATGCATCCAAATTAGCAATTTGTTGCATGAAGTTCGTGTTAAATTGTCTATAGTGTAAAAATTCCAATTTTTAAAATTAAGAATAAATTTATTTTAATAGGCAGACATCTTCTGAAAAACAAGAGGTGCATACTTAGCCTCCTCTTGTCTTCCAAAATATTAAAAACATTTAGTGACGCAAGGTTTTACCAAGCATGTTCAATCATGTCTGGTGCAAAATAAACATGATTTTTGAATAGAATATAAATTCAATTCAATAGTCAAAGATATCATCTGAATAAAATTTCACCACAGAAGGCTATCTGTGATTTCCCTTGTCACCAAACAATTACAAAAACTGTAACATTGGATACTGCATACATTTCTGCAAACACATATCGCACTTTTGATGGCTTATTGAGGAAATACTGCAGGATATTTCAACAAAACATTAACCTATACTTATTAACAGATGTCTCCCAAATAAAGTGATACCAGAGAAAGGTATCTGCAACCTCCTTTTGTCACTAATAAATTACAAAAACTGTAATGTTGGACACTGAGTACTTTTTTCGGAGAGCAAAGACAATATTTGTTGGCCTCTTGCAGAAAAATCTTAAAATATTTGAATGAAATAATAATTTAGATAAATAAACAGATATCTTCTGAGTATGATACCACAGAAGAGTATCTGCAACCTACTGTTGTTTCTTNAGGGGTTGGAGTGGAGAGATTTCAGCAGCTCTTAACATTGTGGTATTTAGAGCAGAAGAGGGTGACGTGAGGTGAGTACAGGGCAGCCACTGAATGTAAGGGCAGGGGGAAATGGAGATTGCGGAAAAAACCAGCTGACCAACGGTATAATTCGACACGATTCCCACGTGCGAAAATCCGGGAGCGACCCCAGCAGGAACCAAACCCGGTTCGCCTAGGTGGGAGGCGAGTAGTTTGACCACTACACCCCCGCGTAAC
>NQII01006905.1:19793-83992 GCA_002778355.1 Clitarchus hookeri | reverse complement strand
CCCCCCAGGTAAGGGGGAAGAGGGGCTGGAAGTGAGAGAGAGGTTGCATCTGGCTCTCATCATGTGTGATGAATGTGATTTACTGGGGGTTAGGAGGGATGCCAAAAGAAGAGCGAGCAAGAGCTCAATGGCAGGATAAAAACATATTATGGTATTTTGGTGTTGCTACTTTGTACTTTTAACAGTTTTAACTAAAATGAATTTTTAGTTAGGAGAAAGTGCTCTGACCTGCCTTACCCGTTGTGAGCAAGACTCAACAGACTCCGTGCATAACCTACACCATGTTGGTTACTTGCTTTCACGAGAGAACGTGTGTGTTTCACATTTTATTCCTTTTTAACCTTGTATATACAGTGACTAAGTGTAACCATTTATTATACTATTTCCTGCCCAGTGCTGTTTTTGGTGCATTATTAATATTTCATAATGATTATCACGTGACGATAGTGGAACTTCCTGGCAATATGTTTCTTTTCCTCAAGTGCAGCAATGTATATTTGTGATGTGATTAGTTTCCTATACGAATCGTCTACAGAATGAACAGAAACACACAAATATATTCACACAAGATGATGATTTCCTTGTTACTAAAGTGATTCAGGTTTTCTTTACACCAAGTGGCTATGATTTTAAAAAGAAATACAAAGCAAAAATGCAAAACAAATTAAATAATTTTTATTCATGCATAAGAAAGAAACACTAACAATTTGATGAAAGTTTACTATGAGCACATCTAGGATGGGTATGGCGTTAACATATTGCATTACAAGCATGAAATCCAATACCTGTAAGAGAATGGTAGCAGCTACAATATTTGTTCAGAACATAAAAAATGTTGTTTTTGTCATTAACAAAAACATTAAAAATCAGAGTAGCCAACACAAAAACATCAAAACTCCCTTGCATACAAAAGTTAGTATTTACTGTTGACGTACTCTACTCTGACCGGACATCTTAAGCTTCATCATTTAATTGTTATGCCGATTGTAGACAGCATATTTTCTGATACCATGTTGTATGCTAGTTATGCTACATTATTGTATGGTAGTTTTGATTGGAGACGAGCCTTTAACTAGTAGAAAGTGCTTTGTCCCGTAATACAACAAACAAATAAATCAGAACATACTTTTTTTTTTGGGGTTTCTACTTGATAATTAAATGCACATTATTATTTTAGGAATAATATTTTTGCTACTTGAATGCTAGCTCTGGCAAAGTGTTAATAATTTTAACATGTGTTTACATCACGTAACCTCTAAGGTGATTATTTACGTTCGTACACACCAAAGATATGGCACCAAGTTGCATCAAACTTCTTGATATTAAATGGTTCCCCCGCTTCAGCACTGTAAGTACTTCATTTTCAATTGTCTGCCGTAGGGTCGTCCGTTTTGTGCATGTCGCACATAACAGTTGTATACATAATTTATGGACACTTTTTTTGTTTATTACGAGAAATATGTAGTTAGAAATCAATAACAATTTTGTTGTACTAGCAGAATCTCGAGATGCTAACCAATGTTTAAATGTAAAAAACATAACTTATCATTAATTAATAGGAACATGGTGGTAGGTAATTCATTTTCCACTTCACAATGTACTTCTATGTAGTGTATATAACTAGTGTGTTGTAACATTCGGGCAGTTTACACTGCCGAATGTTACTTTGCCACATCTAGCTCAAGGTAGAAACACGAGACTCAGTGAATGGACGCCGATGAATTAAGAAAGAAGTTCCAGAGTATTTTGTTATATATGTTAATTTAACTATTGAAGTTTCACAGTTCTCATACGAATTGACGGTATGCAGAGTACGAACCTCTCACAGATAAATATAAAAGTACAGGCCAGCGCCACAGTCGTTTACAGATTATTAAGGTCTCAAAACTTGCATCAAAATAAATATAAAATGTGTCAACCTCCCACACCGGCATAGAAATAAAATAAAGTCTAGTGGCCTCACACACGACGCGACCTAGACTAGCATTGTATGATGCTTCTGACGACTGTACCGACCTGCCCTCACGGGCGACTGACCCGAAGTAACTGCTTCCGACGACTGATGAAACTGCTCTAAGTAAAGTGTCCTGAAGTGACGCCTCTAACGGCCCTCGCCGCCGACTGACTCTGAAGCACTGCTCGAAGGGCGACAGACAGACGCGTCTTCTGTTCTGCCTCTCGCCCCCCTCTCCTGAGATAAGCACGTGGCCACGCACGCTCTCAACATGTTATCGACACTACGCCGCAGGAACTAATCCTGCGCCGTCAACATAAGCGGACTTCTCATACAACAAAACTGCGCCGGAGGAACCAAAACTTGTCGACGTCGCCTGAAAGTATCTAATTAATGCTGACGCTTCACAAAACTCCAACTTTCGAAACGAAACGGTAACCAGACTCCTGATAAAACGTAAACAGCAGACGTCCGCCCGATAACGTACAATAGCACACGTCTGCCGGATAAACTATCACGGGAAACGAGCCACCACGGCTTTAAACTGAAGCCCGACAAAAATATTACGAAGCTTGTCAAAGCTTAATAAACACGAAAGAATTTTACACCCGTGTCCCGAAAAATTAAGAATCTTGCGTCGTTACAGTGTTTGGTTGTAGCACTATCGAGATTTTGACCCAGGTTCTTGGTCCCGGCTCTCGACGTTAAGAACCGGCAGAACTGAGTACTGGCAACAGGAACCGACCCACTACTAACTCAGTTGTTATGTACCTAGGCACCTGGAAAATGTTTATAAGGAATGGTGTGAGCTAGATATAATTTTAACTTGTTTACAAACTACTTAAGTATTTTTGGGTGTAGACATTCTATATTTGTTATTAAAATATGGCAGTACCGTAAATAACAAAAAAGACCAACTGCTACTTTCTGACGAACGTAAAACACTGAACAGTATCACAACAAAAACACTCATTGTAGAATTTTAAAAACTCCAGCACTTCTTTTTATTTTCAAACAGAAATGCAAGAATACATTTAAAAATTAACATTCTAAAAATGTTATGATTTTGGTATGGTTAATTACCACATTTGTTGAAAATGAACATTGTGAAAGGCAACAAATGACAAAAACACACGCAAGGTTCTTTATAGTAAAAACCCATACAGGGCCGTTTCCATGATTTAATATTTATGCCTACGTCTTATAAAACATGTTTGGCTGCACTGCATCCAGACACTTGTACACATAAATAACAACAAAACATAGCAATAATATTAATACTGTCAGACTCCGATTTTACTTGGTCTCACAGTTCCTGAAGATTGACTCGCAAAATCGATGCCCTCGCAAAATCGCTGTAGCCAGATTTTGATCCCACCAAGTACCAAAAAGTGCACTATATGTGCATTTTTCGTGTTAAGTCTGTTTTTAATCATCTCTGGTGCAAAAATAACAGGTGTTTTTTAAATGAAATGTTGAATTATTTCAATAGACAGACGTCACCCAAATAAAATTACATCCCAGAACAGTATATATGACCATCCTTTGTCACAAAAAAAAAAAAAAAAACCGGGCGCCGACTTTAAACGAGAACAAAGTTCATTTCAAGTAGTTTCTTCCTAGAAAATCAGACAAGCTATTAAGTTTTAATTTATATCAATAGACCAACGTCGTATGAATAAAATTACACCCCAAAACGGTATGTACAACCTTGCATAAAAAAAAACACACACACACGCACGCACGCACACACACACACACAGATATTGGGTGCCATGTTACTTTAAGCGAGCGCAAAGTTTATTTCCAGTAACTTCTTACAGAAAAATCAAACAATTTATTAATGAAATATTAATTTATTTCAATAGACAGACGCCTTCAGAATAAAATTATTCCCCAGAACATTATATACGCCTTTCCCTTGTCACCAAAAAAGCTTAAACACAGTGATGCGCACTCATTGTGCATATATTAAGTATGCAGCACAACGTCCATATTTAAACATTTATCACACTGGCACAGTTGTTTTTATTGTACAGGTAGGTGTGACGTCTACCTCAAAAGTGCAGACAATGTAAAATATTAGCCATTATGAAAGGCTCTTATAATTTCCCAGCTTAAAAATAAATCAATTTTTTAAAGATTTGTACACAAACTTAAATGGGTAGACTATACAATCAATGTAGTCAATTCCAAATGCAATCCGAACTCAAAAACCAAAAAGAGAAGCTACAATTCATCAAAAAATATATCCGATAGCCAAACACAGCGCGCACAATAACTAACTAAAATGGCGAAGCGATCTCAACACTAAGGGCTGAAGGGGCAAAGATGAGGGCGGGTAATGCATGCTGTTACTGTGAGCGTGATAGCGGACTGTTCCGCCACTGGTCTTCATCAATGGAGTGAAGCTCCTCAGAGCAGGGTGGTACAAACCCGGGGGTTGTGGGAGGAGTTGTCCACAGAATTGTATGTAATTTGGTGTGCAGTGGGTTAGGAAAGGCTAACCCCCTCCGCTCACTGCCTCGTAACAATTGTGGTGTTGCTGTCCCGCTAGTCGCCGCGAGAGATAAGCAGGCGGAGACTGTACAGAGGTCTGGTGAGGGGAAAGAGGGTGGGTGGACAGAATCCCTTTGTGATGTCACATGTCGCGCAGCACAGGGGCACACTAACCTTCAGGCGCCGTGCGTTGCGCTCATTCCAAAACACCACTGCCACATTTTGTAATGCATTTTCTGTTTTCTTTTTGTTTTTCATATTACGGCGTAAAAATTAAGAGTAGCGATAATTAAAACCATATATTTTATCACTGTGGACTGGCAGACATGTTTTTTATCGGTTTTCATTGTGTTTTTTCCCTCCAATTTTTGACGGTTCCTGAGAATGGCCTCGTAAAATCGCTGCCTCATTAAATCCGGCACTCGCAAAATCAGGGTCCGACCGTATCTGCGATAATACGCAAGAAGTAGGCCACTACTGAGTAATACTTGACCACATGCATTGTAAAATGTATAAAAGCAATACAATAAACAGAAACAGGCTGAGGGATGCATGCAGATAAAGGCAGCCATGTTCCCACCTATGGCAGTCATCCCACTGTTGACACATGATCCTTGCTGATTACGAGACAATACACATCACATGTAATTTTTTTTTTACATGTTTGAACTATATGTATTGTGTTTATTGCTATGACTGGCTATTTCATATGCATCTATCTTTCAAATTACTTGTATCTAAGAACATGGAAATGGAAATACTGCTTGTAAATACCACGCACGCTCTAAACTGCATACTCATTGCACTGAAATTGCACTGTCTTGGATTTTGCCAGTTCATACGCCCGAATGTAATTCACATACCATTAATGTGGTCTGATTTTCATGCAACTTATGACAAGTTAATGCTGAGGCAGAGACTTACCTCCATTATCTCAAGTAGCGTATCTGTGATGACTTCCAAGGAGGAAAGAGACAACTGTTCGCGATCAGCTAGCGTGCTGCCGGAGAAGCTCCGCTGCTGCTCATTACCAAACCTAACAAACAAACAAGAAACCCTACAACAAAAACTGCCACAAGCTGCATTTGTTGTCGTCGCTAACATGATGCAATAAAAACCATCAACACTAAAACCAGTACAGACCACTCTTGTTTCCGTGACCCATGTAGTAGCGACTCTCTCGGAATAACAACCCTTCTTTGGGGAACCGTGAAACAAATTTAATTAAGAAGTTTTTCCCAATAACGCCTCCTTTGAAATACCAACCCTTTTCGTGGGAACCATGAAAAGTTTTTGACTAGAGAGTTAACTGAATATGAATTGCAACATAAATTCTCTGTAAACAAGCTAATGCTGTTCATCACTCTCTGAAGTGAATGTGTTGTCAATGAGGAAAGTGCAGTTCGTTCACAGTAACATGAACACTTCAAACAACACTGTGCAATACTTTTTTCATACATTTACAAGATTCTAATGACTACCACCCGTACCTCATTCAGACATCAATAAAAAAATTATTTCAAGCATCAAAGGTTTACATGTATGCCATTCTAGACCTGGAAATGGTGGTGTTATTTTTACTGAATAGCAGTGTTTATTTTGCTGAAAAAGTGGTGTTACGTTTTTCTGAAAAGCTGTCATTCTTTTCTTGAAAAAACCGTCCTTATTTCACTAAAATCTAAATTACATATATATATACACACACATACACACACGCCCACATATATAAAACACACACGCACTCGGATGCATGCATGTGCACATATGCACACACGCGTGGGCACACACACACACACATGTATATACATAGAGAGAGAGAGAGAGAGAGACACACACACACACACACTCTCCCTCATTTATAGGCTTTTATTTCTCACAATTTATCGAAAGTTAAAAAAATAATTCACCAGTAATATAATAATGAATGAAGCACCATATAAAAGTAAAAACCTGTTCACTATTACTGTCCATAGTATAATTCATTGTATTACTTTTACTATTACTGTACTTACAGACCACACATTAACAAATAGTTCTGTTATAATAAAACGAGAAGTGCCACACAGTTGGCGTAAAAACTACTAACTTACACAGAGAAGTATATGGCCATGTATTTAAGAGGCAAAACCACTGTTTCCTCATTAACACACAAAAGTGAAAACAATTCCACATTTTGTATTCTGTAAGACACTGGCAGGGGCACACTGTTCTCTAATTTTGGGATGAGATTAGTGTAGAAACACTTCAAAACAAATAAGGAAAAGCAGTTTTTAACAACACAAAAATAGCTAATATAAAAAAGATAAAAATTATATAAATATACTTCCTTATTTTAGCACTACGAAAACTTTAAGCAACAGAAGTTGGAATTATTATTTTGTATGCCCACACGTTTTCCGCTTTTGACATGTACAAATAGTGTATCATCACTCATATGAAACTGTTGAGTTACAAAATTAATATTTACACATCCGTGTTGATATGCTGTACACAATAAAATCATTACTACGAAAGTCCTCTGTCAGGTATCTTGGACTTAATACGTTTTTAGGTATTTCAGACAAACATAATTTACCGCCCACAGAAACTGAAAATATTTGTTACAAACACAGAATTAGCTAGAAGAATACGGGATTAAAATACTTTGAGGCATTCTGCGTCCCTATATTTTATTCGTCAGAACACACGCTCTGGCAAAGCTCGCAGGCGGACGACTGCAATAAGGATTAAGGGTTTGGCGGACGTGATGGGAGAATTGCGCCAGGACGGCCCGGCGGAACGACTACTTGCGGAGGAAGGCGGATGCAGCTGCATCTCGCAGCTGCCGGGGACGCGGAGCCCACACCAGCGGCGGCGCCTGTCNTACTTTTTTCATACATTTACAAGATTCTAATGACTACCACCCGTACCTCATTCAGACATCAATAAAAAAATTATTTCAAGCATCAAAGGTTTACATGTATGCCATTCTAGAGACCTGGAAATGGTGGTGTTATTTTTACTGAATAGCAGTGTTTATTTTGCTGAAAAGTGATGTTATGTTTTTCTGAAAAGCTGGCATTCGTTTCTTGGAAAAACCGCCCTTATTTCACTAAAATCTAAATTACATATATATACACACACACATAAACACATGCCCACATATATAAAACACACACACACTCGGATGCATACATGTGCACATACGCACACATGCGTGGGCACACACACACACATGTATATACATAGAGAGAGAGAGAGAGAGAGACACAGACACACACTCTCCCTCATTTATAGGCTTTTATTTCTCACAATTTATCGAAAGTTAAAAAAATAATTCACCAGTAATATAATAATGAATGAAGCACCATATAAAAGTAAAAACCTGTTCACTATTACTGTCCATAGTATAATTCATTGTATTACTTTTACTATTACTGTACTTACAGACCACACATTAACAAATAGTTCTGTTGATGAAAATTATAATAAAACGAGAAGTGCCACACAGTTGGCGTAAAAACTACTAACTCACGCAGATAAGTATATGGCCATGTATTTAAGAGGCAAAACCACTGTTTCCTCATTAACACACAAAAGTGAAAACAATTCCACATTTTGTATTCTGTAAGACACTGGCAGGGGTACACTGTTCTCTAATTTTGGGATGAGATTAGTGTAGAAACACTTCAAAACAAATAAGGAAAAGCAGTTTTTAACAACAAAAAAATAGCTAATTTAAAAAAGATAAAAATTATATAAATATACTTCCTTATTTTAGCACTACGAAAACTTTAAGCAACAGAAGTTGGAATTATTATTTTGCATGCCCACACGTTTTCCGCTTTTGACATGTACAAATAGTGTATCATCACTCATATGAAACTGTTGAGTTACAAAATTAATATTTACACATCCGTGTTGATATGCTGTACACAATAAAATCATTACTACGAAAGTCCTCCGTCTGGTATCTTGGACTTAATACGTTTTTAGGTATTTCAAACAAACATAATTTACCGCCCACAGAAACTGAAAATATTTGTTACAAACACAGAATTAGCTAGAAGAATACAGGATTAAAATACTTGAAAATCAATTTTCTAATATGTTTTTGGTTAGTGAAAGTACATAAACACTTTACCACCTTCCGCTTATGAAATATAATGAAACGTTGGCTAAAAGTGATGATGCTTTCGCTTTGGTTCGTACGTAAATAATGTTATGTGCCAGATGCTTCCATAGATTCCGTGGTACACTATAGATGTTGAACACAACACTGACAGAATTTCCTAATGAACAAATAAAACTGTGCAGCACAGTGTAACATATTGTTTGTTTACTAAAAGTGATGCATAAATTGTGCTTTTGTTATCTATGGGTTTAAACGCACAAAATAGAAAATTAATATTTATGTTTGCATGCACAGTGATTAAATTACCGTATTTACCCATGTACCATCCATCAAATGTAAGACCTGCACCTCAAATTATGAATATCATCCCTAGAAAAATACATAAGTATTTAATACATATTCAGTTCTAAAAACATGTGTTCCGGTGGACAGCTGTGTTGCACAAGATATACAAATGTTGCAAAACTAAATGTAGCATGAACTACACCATACTTAATAAAAATAAATGCCACAATTTTTGTACGGAAAAAATTGGCATAATGGAATAGGGAGGGAATTATACTTGACACATGGTGCGTAGCTGGCAATGCACTATGTAAACATATACGACTTCAACTCAGTCCGTGGGAGGCCACGACACCCTTCCCGAGGGACGAACCCGGACTGCTACACCGAGATATGAATAGTACCCATCGTTTTCAGTAGCAACAANGACACCCTTCCCGAGGGACGAACCCGGACTGCTACACCGAGATATGAATAGTACCCATCGTTTTCAGTAGCAACAAAATACGCATGTCAGTCATGCGCCCCTGCCTAGCCACCTGAGAAGAACCTGTATACCCCTAAGCCAATGCGTGATACCACACAGAAAACCGAGCTACCCCCATCCCAACTCTCGCCTCAAAAGAGAGTGCAGCAAGGGATGTTGCCGCCCACACAGGGAGAAGCTGGCCGGCCAAAGATGCCCGAAGGAAGCCAAAGGAAGACACAAGTCTGTATTTAGGGCCGGACAAGCCTCCAAAACGCCAGTTGACGTCGAGTTGTCATCGCATTGGCTTCATCTGCCTTGGCAACTCAGCAGCTCGCACTACCACTGCTGTGCTAGGACACTCTGCCGCAACCAATCTACTACCATTGAAGCTTTCTTCAACCCCCAAGACACGCACTCCACTTGTGTGTCACACCCCGTCCCTTCAGGACCACACTAGACGACAGTAGGGTTTGAGTAGTTCTCACGACTAATTTGTTAGTTGCTGTAGATTTGCTCTTGCTTCAACCGGTCCCCTTCACCTGTTCGTAATGTAACTTGCAATGGTTGCTTGGTAACTACGAAAGCCTAGGAGTTAGTACAGGTCACCATGTTTACTCTCCCAAGAATAAATACGTTCAAGTCGACACACTGCATTCTAATTCCAAGAGTGATTTGTACCTCTCAACCCTCCTGTAAACGCCATTCCCCAAGGGAGTGGTAGGTGACCGGGTCTTGCCAAACCATTGTCGATACTAGGGTAGGACTGCGGGCTCCATTAACTGGGTAGTTTAAACTTTGCAAAACATCACACAATTTGCCGGCCACCCATACCGTAGACCCAGTGCATAAATGCACTTGGCGCACACGTATGGTAGAGCCCCCTACTAGGTACACTCTACGAGGAAGCAACTGGACCACCAGAGTCAGCTAACCCACTTCATCCACAGCGTGCAATTCGCCGGTTGGAGTGTCAGACCTGCCAAGGTGTGACACAGTAGCCTCTGAGCAGCTCGACGAAGCCTTAGCGCCACCCCAAGAGAGCTAACCTGCTCCATCCACCATGTGACTTTATCACATCTGAGTACTCTCAGCAAGGGAATTAATGTCGCCTGCCCTTTGCTTGCTGCGACGACCCTTAGTACTTAACCTAATGCCATTCACCCGATAAGGTGGGACTAAGTGGGCCGATAAGAAGGCATCTAAGGCTTCTACAACCACCCAATGGCCAGGTAACCCATCCCAGTCGGCCTTTAGCCTTTCCTCCGCTTGGGATCAGGCACAAGCCGCCCGCCAACTGCAGGAGCCTCACTCCTCAGTACCCCCCTAGTAACTTGTTCGAGCAACCACGGATGATCACCGGCACACCGCATCCCGTCGTTGTCCGCCTGCGGCTCGGACTTCCCATGGGTCTGGGTCTTGCCAGCACCATCTACCGGACACCAGTACCTGCTACCGCCACCCGGAGCCTAGCAACACCTGGACCAGCCGCATACCAGCCGACCTTGGATTGGGTCGGGAGAACCGTCCACCACAGCCTGCTAACGGTCAGCTATAGCACCAATCAACAGGTAGTAAGCCAGCATCCACTTCCACCCATGTCAACTAGACGCCTAAATAGCCTACTGCCTCCCAACAAGGCCGACTGTACACCGGCTCCCTCAGAGCTAAGGCGCACCTACAATAACCAGTCCATAAGGCCACCCAGGGTTCTCTGAACCCATATAAAAGATCCCCCCCCTTTCCAGTAGACTAGGTGACACACCAAACTTCCTGGCCATCACGCGTCATTTACTTATAACTTAGGCAGTTTTACCACCCAGGAAAGTGCACTACAGCCGGCCACAGGGCAATCAATAACATCAGCATAAATTGTCCATCAGTGGTACAGATGAGATATTTAATCACTAAAGACTACCTAATCTCATGGTACATCACACCTTCCATGTAAAAATGTATACATGTAAGTAGGTAAACATACAATTTTTTTTATATTAGTTACCATTTAAAGAAGTTACTTGTCTACGGAAAACATGAACAACTTTAACAAAAAGAAACTGCAAATGTGTGTACTGCTTGTCCACCAGGTAGGCTGTGCGCTTGCGAACCAGCCTGAAAGCCACCCATTCCACCCTGCTAACAGTGGTTCTTTTTTCTTATTACNGTAGGCTGTGCGCTTGCGAACCAGCCTGAAAGCCACCCATTCCACCCTGCTAACAGTGGTTCTTTTTTCTTATTACAAACACCATCGCGAGCATCATCATTGCTGTAGCCATGTGGCATGCACTCATTGATGGAAAGGAATAGCAATCTATGTTACCACAAAGTTCACTATTTTGTCCTGTATTTTTCTCTAAAACATGAAACTTTACTTTTAAAATTTACTAGTGAAAAAAAAAAAAATTTGTAGGTGGTACACGATTAAAAGGGTACTCATAAAAGCAACCTATTAACTAAGTTTTCACATTCAAATACACAAAAGCACATAACATTTCCATAAGAAAAGTTCTATGGTGTAAACAATACGAATTAAAAAAAAAACATGATTTTAAACATTTTGTAAACTGCAACTTTGAATACAAAAATTACTTTTTTTTGCATTTTATGTGAAAATTCACATAATTTATANTTGAATACAAAAATTACTTTTTTTTGCATTTTATGTGAAAATTCACATAATTTATAGCGTTATCGCAATCACAAAATGTTCAGGTTTTTAGCCAATATCTATATGTACAGAAAATACAAAGAATTAAACTTCAGTAATCACTTAATTTATAAACTAATTAAAAAAAAAAGGTGTTCAGCAACTATCATAGTTTCCTAATGTATTACCTGCATTACTAGAAGTGCAGGGCCATGTTTACGTGCAAAATAAAATTTTTTTTTTTAATTTTTCTTTAAAAATGGTTGCATTAGCACTGATACGGTAAAACATACAAAATATGTTCCCACNTTTTTTTTTTTTAATTTTTCTTTAAAAATGGTTGCATTAGCACTGATACGGTAAAACATACAAAATATGTTCCCACATGAGCCAGTAACTTCAGAGATAAAGTGGATATAATTCATTTATATAAGACAAATAATGGACATTTTTTTTAAAGCACTGCACGCACAGATAAGGTATGTGAACTAAAGTATTCAGTACTCACCAATGCTCACTGGGGTGCCTGTAACATTCAGTACTCACCAACGCTCACTGGGGTGCCTGTAACATTCAGTACTCACCAACGCTCACTGGGGTGCCTATAACTGGATCGGAATGCTGTCACTGCAGCAGATTTCACCTTGCTGATCCCAAACAGTAGNTGTCACTGCAGCAGATTTCACCTTGCTGATCCCAAACAGTAGGTAGAACTTTGGCAATGAAAACTCATCAAGGCTGAGGCGCAGAACCCTCTTTGTTTCCTCTGAGAAAACAAAATGGTTTTTGCAGAGCAGATTGTTATGCCAAAAACCACAAATGAAGTACAGCAAGTATATAAAGTAAATCACAGTGGAAGTGATATTATCTATAACAGCGTAATTATTATAACATGCATCCACTATGTAATACATAAGGGGTTACTGCAAAGTACTTTAATGGGAAGGTTGCGATGATTGGTTAATGTAATGATATTTGTAAGAGCATCATTTGCATTCTAGACAGCTGCTAATAATGCATATAACAACATAATTAATAATGTCACAATTTGGGGAATATTCTGGTACAATCTGGGGGTTATTCTGGTATTTTAAGTTTCAAATGAAAGTTGTTTGGCATGAAGTGTTGGCAAGGATGCAGTTGGAACATACCAACTGCTCACAAGCTATTGGAAGACGGTAATTATATACATGTAAAAAATACACCTGCCCTACCTAAAAATTGTACACACCAAAATTAAATTGCCTTACATGTTGAATATTAGAGGTGCGTGAGAAGTAACTTGTCAAGTTTGAGGCAAGATCGAGATAGAAGTAAAAAAATTCTTAATAATCAAGATGAGACAAAGAATAGTGATTTTCTTTTAAATGTATAGAATATGCTAGTATAGTATCCATGTAGTGCTACATCAATTAACAAGACTGTTACTTTTTATATATTTAAACAATTAAAAGGCACACATTTTTAACCAATTATATTAATTTAATACACAAAAACAACTTTTCTGGAAACTAAAAATAATTTTAAAGTAAATGTAAATTTACACTAGATTTATTTTAGAGCAAATGAGCTATGAGATACATACACAAAACTAGCCAGGAAGTTTATGCATCCAGACTACACCATTAGGAGCTTTCCTTCCAGACGTCTACTTCTATGGGCTATTCCAGGTAAGGTAAGTACTTTTTAACGCCATGCTAAATTTTTCCTTTTGGTCAATCTATATCTATCCATCACATTTCTTAATATAAACATTGCCATGTGACTAATAAACACAGAGCTACATTTCACCACTCTCAAAAGTTAAAGTCTAAGGCTGCAATAAAATATATTTATGAGTGGTTAACGCCTGATGGGACAGCCTTACAAAGTCCTCACTTTACGGTGAATAGCTTACAGTTTTCCAGATGTAGTTGAGTACAAAATCTCACACAAAATAACACCATATTCTCTAGTTGAAGCAAATTTTCTCATCACGATTCACATGGGCAATTTGTCACTCATGTACTGTACAAAAAAAAAGTCACATTGCACCAGAAAAGAATAAAACATGAAAACAATTTTTGACTGCAAGAATCAGCAAACGAGCATATATTATGACCTACATTGTGTAGTACAACATCAATTTTATGAACAGTCATCATTGCTAAGAAAAAAATGAATACAAGAAAGGGAAAAGCTCTGCTCTGTTTATTTTCCAATGAAGAGTCGCCCCACTCTCATGTAATGAAGAAACCCTTCCATCAAGCACAGTACATCTGTCAAGCACAGTGCTCTTAGTGGATTGCTTTCGAAACACTCTGCCTCTTCCTTTCCCTCTTCCATGGACCCTTATCAATGCCACTGTTGATTAAACTGCTGCAGTGTTGCATCAGGACCTCGGTGATATAACGGCTCAATGTCCTGTCTTACTAGGCAAACNGTTGATTAAACTGCTGCAGTGTTGCATCAGGACCTCGGTGATATAACGGCTCAATGTCCTGTCTTACTAGGCAAACTGTGCAGTTCTTGTTCCAAATAACCACACTGACTGGGTGAGTCAACTCAATTCCATGGCTAAGTGAAAAGGACTGCTGCATATAATATTGGGTGATAGGATCAGTGCACCCAGTGGACAAATCCAGATAAAGTAATTCTTACAGTACTAAAAACCATCCATGTCAAATAATAAATGATGTGAAATTTCGAAAATCTACAAGATTCAAAAATTACCTCGAGACAAAATCGAGAACTTTCTCATTCCAGTTATTTCTCATTATTGCCAAGACTCACGTGTCTATATTGAATATTATAACCAGCACATAAATATATCAACATATTCTCAATAGCCTATTTGTCTTGTCACACCACAAGAAGTAAACTTTGATCAGATTGTCTTTTGGAGGTGTAAATCAAGCTTAAAGCATGTACACACCAAATTAATACAATTTACTGTGTGTTACAATTACAATGGAATACTCTGCTTCCATTCTTCAGCATGCAAGCCATCTGACTCACATATGCAGCTGAACTACAATGTACATCTGCAACCATTCTTTACTAAAATGTCTGCAGTATGCAACTACGCCTGCAGGGGCGGTGTCAGCCTCGGTTAAAAATTCATACCCCACATCCTACTTTTGTTCTGACAGTATACAACATCAACCTCTCTGCAGTCCTCCCTCTTCATAGCAGGGAGATCAACCCCCAATTATTTTCTTAGTTCCTACATTTTCTCGGTGTTAGTATTGTAGAATTCAGACTTTTAAAAGTAGTGCATATCCTCCTTTGATGTAGTTTATGAACTTCAAAAGCAAATTTCATAAACCAGAAAAAATCCCAACGGTTTGGAAAAATTCCAGTACATTTGCCAAACATGTACCACAGCACTTAAAGTTGTATATTTTTTGCTTTTCCGGCATTTCCTGATTACAGGACACTCTGGTATACTCATGCAAAACAAAAATTAAATAAATGGCATCCAGCATGTGCAGGTGGGAGCACCTACTAAGATGGCAGTACCGGTAACACCTGCCTGTTGATGAGCTTCTCAAGCAGGACCACAACTACTTGTCATCCCAGAACTGTGACATGAAATGAGACTCCAAGATGAAGGTGATGGAATGTATTTGTGACAAGACTGGGAATATATTATGAAAACCTACTAGTAAAATCTACACTTAATCACACAGAGCACACCCGTAGTAGTGCATGGTGGGACGGAGTCCACACCACCACTTCAGAAGCAGCGAGGGTAGCACAAGGGTCATGCAATGCTCACCTGTAAACTGGGGCTTGGTGCAGGTGCACAGGGAATGTATTATGTTGATGACAAGGCCATGCGTGGAGGCGCGCATGCTGAGGGAGCCAGAACACACGAGGAAGGTGACGACGTGGAAGAGGTATGGAAGGTGACGCGCGACATCTAGGCAGTTGTTGAACGACAGCATGAGCAGGTAGCGTGCCAAGATCGCTATGTCGTCCCACATCATGTGCTGCTCTAGCAGTGGCATGGGTGACACACATGTCTTGTCCACCACCTGCCACAAACAAACACGTGCTTCACTTCGCTGCTCAGCAAGCAACCACTCTTGCCCTCACCACTCACTTCACCAATTACAGAAGGAAGATGCAAATATTACTTTGGAAATGCACTGTACAATATGCACAAAATATATGACAAATATAACATGCTAAGAACAAACTCTTTAGTGAAAGTTTCTCTGAAACAAAATTAAAACCCAGAAGAAAAAANGACAAATATAACATGCTAAGAACAAACTCTTTAGTGAAAGTTTCTCTGAAACAAAATTAAAACCCAGAAGAAAAAAGAAAGGTTGGACGTGTTTTGGTGTGCTTGGCAATTTTTTGCTATCGCAAACAATGGGTCAAAGAATCTGTATTAACAACACCGTAATCATGCCTCAGCCCTCGTATTCACCGGACGTGGCCCCCTGAGATTGCGATCATTTTCTTCCACACATATTTCTAAAGGCTTTTTCATTCTCGCTACTAAACCCATTAACTCCTTATTACAACTTTTACACACCGCTTTGTTAAACTTTCCGCAAGCAGACTTTTTTTCATCAAAATAAACCCATACAGCATCTTTTTTTCTTCCAGCCATTTTGTTGTATTCACGCTTTCACTAATCAATCACGAATGACCGGGCGAAAACACATTAAGTCGTGAGTTTACATTTCGGGGAATACCCGAACTGTGAAGATAAACATAGCATTGCACGTATGTGTGCGCCGTAGTTTATGTCGGGGAAGTCCCTTGACACTTTTTGGTTGATTTTGTTGCATTAAAAAAGGTATTGATTTAAATCAATGATTTAAAAAAAAAATCACTTGATTTAAATAATGATTTAAATCACTGATTAAAATCAGGTGATTTAAATCATCTCAACCCTGTGCTGTAGAGAGGAGGAAGTGACGAGACCTGGCGAAGTGGCTGGGCTTCTGGCAGACAAATTAGTTATGTGGTGTTGATTGGCAAACAGCATTGCTACATGTTGCTGGCTAGCACAGCCATTTTGCTGGCAAGTGCAGCTGGAGTTCGCTGTATGAGTGGCTGTTTCACTTCTTCTTAAGAATTCTGTGGTACTATCATGGTCCAACAGAGAGGTGGAAAGAGCTTTCAATGAAATGAAGGAGGTAAATCCCCCATAGGAACCACTAACAGAATGAAATGACCAGTGAAATTTTAATGGTATAAGCTGCACTGCAACAGTTAAAGAAGTGGCTATGTGTTGCCGTAGTGAGTCCTCGACAAGATCGGCAGTAATGTAGCATATCCTTCTCACCCAGAAAATAATGCTCAGAAATTGCTGAGTCTACCTCATCAGAATATTTTATAAATTTTTTCATTCATTCATTTATTCATTCATTCATTCAGTCATTCATTCAAATTAGTGATGGCCCGATACTGAAAAAACCCGATACCGATGAAGGTTCCGATATTTAGGATTTTACCGATCCGATACCTGTAAACCGATATTTTCATTTATCATACTGTAAGCAGACATTTGTCACTAAAGTGTTTGAGAGAAAACTGCTGCCTGGAAAAGTTTTGTTTGCAATAAGCTAAATTGACTTACTGCTAAGTGAGATTTACTTTATGCCTGGTACATCAAAGCATAAAAAAAAATAGTTTAACATTATACAAAATTATATCTCACTACAACATATTACAAAACTAAGTTAAAGTTGCAAAAAAATCGCTAGTCTACGAAAAATATGTAAAAGGACAGGAATGAAAACTAAGCTAACAAGCCACGATCATTTTGTTTACGTTGATAAACGTACGTCAAACATAAGACATAAGACAGCTTTACCAAAAATAAAAATGTAATCCGTGAAGTGAAAAATAATGATGGGCATGTACATTCTCATTTGTTTTTACCGTAAGGAATTAAAAATTTTAATTAAAATTTTTTATTTTTTTATTAAAATAATNCATGTTGCTGGCAAGTGCAGCTGGAGTTCGCTGTATGAGTGGCTGTTTCACTTCTTCTTAAGAATTCTGTGGTACTATCATGGTCCAACAGAGAGGTGGAAAGAGCTTTCAATGAAATGAAGGAGGTAAATCCCCCATAGGAACCACTAACAGAACGAAATGACCAGTGAAATTTTAATGGTATAAGCTGCAATGCAACAGTTAAAGAAGTGGCAATGTGTTTCCATAGTGAGTCCTCANGGGAAAATTAAGTGTGCAGCAGAGGAGAGAAAATACTTGAGGTTAGAATGGCCATTACCAATGTGCCGATATTTTGGTGCANAACAGTTAAAGAAGTGGCAATGTGTTTCCATAGTGAGTCCTCAACAAGATCGGCAGTAATGTAGCATATCCTTCTCACCCAGAAAATAATGCTCAGAAATTGCTGAGTCTACCTCACCAGAATATTTTATAAATTTTTTCATTCATTCATTTATTCATTCATTCAAATCACATTACTTCAATATATATTGCAAGCGATTCGTCAAGTTTTTACAAACAATGACAATGTAAATAAGTACATACAGTCAACTCCCGATTATCTGCGGGCAGATTATCCATTTTGCAGCTTAACGGCGGTATATTTTAACATTGAACATTAATTTTTCAAGTTTTATTGTAAATACTGGTGAACAAAGTTTAGAGTGTCAGGCGTCCGTATTATTTAGTGGAATACACAACTATGTAGGCTTATTCAAAGGTAATTATCGCTGANATATTGATATTTCAAATTATTTTGTTCTTTTTAGTCGTATTGCTGCAGCCTGATGTTAAGAGTTGGGAAAATTAAGTGTGCAGCAGAGGAGAGAAAATACTTGAGGTTAGAATGGCCATTACCAATGTGCCGATATTTTGGTGCAGATCTCCGATAATGGTAAATGTACCGATAATACCGATATCCGATACCGGATATCGGGTATCGGGCCATCACTAATTCAAATCCCATAACTTCAGTATATATTGCAAGCGATTTGTCAAGTTTTTACAAACAGTGACAATAAAAATAAGTACATACAGTCAACTCCCGATTATCTGCGGGCAGATTATCCATTTTGCAGCTTAACTGCGGTATATTTTAACATTGAACATTAATTTTTAAAGTTTTTTTGTAAATACTGGTGAACAAAGTTTAGAGTGCCAGGCGTCCATATTATTTAGTGGAATACACAACTATGTAGGCTTATTCAAAAGTAATTATCGCTGCAGGGTATAACATTTATGTTTTTATTAAAGCTTACACCATAGCTTTCGTGTCCGACGACAGCTTCAACTGCGCTACATAATTGTGAGCTGGCAACACCATACACAACGCGGCCGCTAGCCAGCCAGCCCGTTGCTGCGGCCGCTAGTCAGCCCATCCCACGTGCACCCACTGTGATAGCATTCTGCTTGTGCGGGTGGTCTTCTGTAGTACGTTTTCGTACGTGTGTAGTTGCGTACGTTTTCGTAAGTGTATAGTTGCGCAAATTTTCAGCTGAGTAATGTCTGGGAAACGAAAGCGTGTAGTTTTGACGTTGCAACAGAAGTTAGAGATAATAAATAAACTGGAAGGACAAAGTTCCATAAAAACACTTTTGGTTATGCACGGCGTGGGTGGAACTACAGACGAGACAACAAAAAGAAACTACTTGAGTTTTCAGACAATGCAGATTCTACAAGTGGATTGTCCAAAAGAAAAACCATGAAACCATCATCATACGAGGCACTAGATAAAGCAATGGTGGAGTTGTTTAGCCAAAAATGTGCCGCAGGAGTACAAGTGTAAGGTATAGTATGTGCAAAACAGGTTCAGAATTTTTTTAAAGCACTTGGTATGGAAGGTGAGTTCAATGCATCGTCAGGCTGGTTGACTCATTTCAAACAGCACCATGGCATTAGAGAAATAGCCATTCAAGGTGAAAAACTGAGTGGTGATCAAGAAGCTGCCAGTGAATTCGGTAGAAGTTTACAGCAATTTGTTACAGAAGAAAATCTACTGCTGGAACAAATTTACAATGCTAAAGAAACGGGCTTGTATTGGAATGTCTGCTAACAATAACACCGGCCATAAATCCAGTAAAGAAAGACTCACTGCAACATGCTGTGCGAATGCTGGTAGGTCTCATAAAAATAAGCTCAGTGTTGTTGGCAAAGCAAAAAAACCCCAATCTTTTAAAAGAACTGAAAAATAAAATTTGCCAGTGACGTATTTCAACCAGAAATGGCATGGATGTATAAGACAATATTCAAAACCTGGTTCAACCGCAATTTTGTGCCACAGGTACGGAAGTACTTGAAATCAAAAGGTTTACCACAGACGGTAGTACTGTTACTTGACAATGCACCCTCCCATCCAGCTGCAACTGTTCTCAGATCTGAAGATGGTAAAATATTTGTGAAATATTGACCACCTAATGTGACGACCTTAAAAAAACCCATGGACCATTGCATCATTGCAACAATGAAATGACTGTACGGAGGCAGCCATCTTCAGAAACATATTGACGAAGGTACTGATCTCAACACATTTTGAAAGCAGCTAACTGTATCGGATGCAATTTATGGAGGCATGGAACATGATAAAACCAACGACACTGAGTAAATCCCGGAAAAAAATTTTCCCAGACAGTGAGATTGATAACTGCCTAGGTTTTGGAGACGACAAATTTTCAAGAGCAAATTTATCTGCTGCCTTACAAGTGACCATCAGCTGTGAAAATGTTGATGGCTGTCACAGAGTGGTTTGAAGTAGACAGAATGAAACTAGGTAACGGAGTAGTAGGTGACAGCAACATCGTAACACGTGCTAAAGGGCTGGTGGAAACTGATGAAGACGGCGACGGATGTGAAGGTCTTATACCTGAAAAGCGCATCTCTCATGTTTCTGCTTTGGAATGGGCTCATAACCGGCTTGAATACTTGAAACAGCAAGACAACACCATATGACAAGCTGTAGTTACGAAAAATAAGAAGTGGCATAAGTAAAAAGAAAGCAGTTGCCTTGAAACAGAAGACAATTACAGCATTTTTTAAGTGATGTGCGGTTTCAAGCAAACTGTTCATAGTTTCAGAACTTTTTTTTCCAATAAGAGTATTAAATTATGACATTTTGTTTGTGAATGCAACATTATATATTGGTAGTTTACACCACTTGAATTTAAAATGTTAATTAGTTGGAAATCAGTATATGTTAGTACAGTGACATTGCTTAAAGCAATTTACTTATCTTTTTAGTTAAATGCAATGACTTTGGTAAATATAAGAGTTATTTATGAAACGTAATCATGTTCATTTTGAGTGTTTGTAGCGGGAGACACACGGAGCTGAGGTGATTAAGTGTTTTGTGTCACTTTTCCTTGTCTTTCCTTCTTGCATTTTAAAACACATATCATTCACAAATGCATGTGTGGCAAGGGGGAAGGAAGAACATGGAATATGCAATGGAGATAAGAAAGGAGAGAGGTATGTAGGGAAGGGCCACAAAGGAATAGAGGGAGGGACGGGGCGCCACTCCTAAACAAAGGCTGACAGCTTGATAAGGGTTCTAGTATGAAGGGATGGCTGTCCATGTTTGTGCAACATTGCGTGCAGTTGCCAGCTCTCACTGTTGTTTTTGTGTGCGTGCGCCACACATGCACACATACAAACACACACGCGCATGCATACATACACACACACACGCGCATGCATATATAAACACAAAAAAAGTTTTAAATGCTATACAACAGCATTCAAAGTTTTGAAGGAAAAAAAAAATTATGTAAAAATAGTATGTTTAATTACGCATTTAGATTACCAGTGTTTCTGCATTGTCCGCGGCATTCATCCCTGCTATTACCATGGATAATAGGGAGTTTATTGTACATACAAAATCACAATCACAGAGTTGTTAAAGTAGTGTATGTAATAATGGATAACATTTCAATGTTTTTTTTTTTTAAACTAAATTAAACAAATATTCAGACACATGTACAGTTATTACACAATGAAACATCATATCATTTCAGTGGACTACTGTACCAGATTGTACAACTTCTTGGAAAGTCTACAGAATATGATACCATAGCATGATCGTTATATGACTAACAATGAGGGCTTAAATGGTTACTGCTACCAAAACAGATAAACTGTAGTTATTTGTTGTAAATATTTAAGTTGTAATTTTTTGTAAGTACTTTTTCAGGAATTATATTAAGTAAAAAATAACATCTATTTCGTGAGCAGTTTATTATTTTCTGAAAATGTTTGTGTCTTTTGAAAATCTTGTGGCTTTTTGATAGTTTTTTTTTAATGGTTTTAAGTAGGAAATGAAAATAAAGGCCTGGCAACACTGTTTACATCTTGTGGCATTTTCAAAAAATCTGTCATTTTTTTATTAAAATTTCTATGGACACTTTTTGTTTGTTGTGGTCCAAAAACCCTTCGCTTTGCACTCCTATCTTGCTCTAATATACTTCATTCGGAAACACTAGCCTTACCCTGAGCATGAAATATATTTATGAATACTCTTTTTTGTCAGCTTGGCAATATACACTATTGCAAGCATACAAAATATTGTATTATTAGAGCACACAAAAGGAAGCAATTAAAGACTAAAAATTGCAAAATACTGTCAGGACAATTTTCAACTGCAATCATACAATAAACTAACTAACTGGTCAATGGCTTTGACTTAATTATTTGCAAAGTTTACCTCTGCTACTGCTTTGGAATGGATTGAATGTACACAGTTATAAAGATTTTATAATCTACGAACCAATAGAATAAAAAACTAGAGATAAAACTGGGTACTCACCCTGCAGAGGCGACCAATTACTTTCTTGGCAACAAGTTGCACATTAGCAGATGCCAATGCTACAGCTGTGTCGGCCATGATCTCCACCATTGGCGAGCCAACCCCTCCAGACACCGAGCGATGAATGAAGCTGTCCAGAACCATATCTATGAGCTCTGGGACCTGCAGTGACAAATGCTACATGAACACAACTGACAGTGTTCACACAAACTATTTACATTTTGTTTCTGTTAAACAAAATGTTGATCTTGTAACGTTACTTTGTTCTCTTTAGCCTTGTTGATGTAACAGTTGGTACTATTTCACATTTATTTTGAACCACTGGTATGTTAAGAGGTACTAACTAGACCATGCATTTTTAATTACTTCTGCTTAATATCACACGAGTACTTGCATGATAAATGTCTTTGTGTTATTAATATATATATATATTGTTACAGTTGGTGCTCTGCATTTATTTATATTGTTACAGGCGGCGCTCTAGATGATTTATTAACGCGTGCTATCAGTTGCAAACGGAGACGCAGTGGATTTTCACAAAGGAATGTTTACAAAGCGTGCCTATTATGCATATCAGGGCGTGTGCCACTCCTGACCTTGGGTATTGGATGTCGTTGAGACATCTGAAGAATGCTCTGGATTACTGACCTCGTTTCTCTCAGCGTAACTCGGGGTGCGGCGAACATTCCATGTCAATACCAGCTGCTATGAAAAGCACGTTTTGTTTCTGAGCCGGGAGTTGTTGAATGGATGAGTGACTCGAGATTCAGCGATAGACGAGCGAAACTAGCGGCGAGAGGTGACCAGCGGGAGGGAAATCTGCGACTGTGAATATCAAGCAGTGAAGAGTGCGACTGGCAGGCTCGACTATTAGACTGGATGCGTGAGTGAAAGACATTGCAAATAATGGCAACAGACAGACTGAACATGTGTTAATGATTAGTATGAGTCAATTGACTATAATGAAACTGAGATATTGAGAAGGACAAAAAATTAGAGGTGGAATAGACATTAAGTATTGCGCACACTGAGAAATGAAAAGAGTAATAGTAGATAGATAATTTAGTGCTGTAAACAATAGCTTTGTAAATAAATTAGATATCAAATTTAGTTATTTTATTTTTATTAAGACCTCCATCCCTCACAAACTCCTCAGGCATCTTGTAAAAATATATTTATGTTTTTCTCTTAATTTGAGCTTGTGAAAGTTTATTTGGAAGAGCGAGATTGTGTTAAAAGTGCATGATGATCAGGCATTTATGCATTATTGACAGTGTACAATTTTTTTGGCAGCTTTCAGTAATAAATTCCTCTGTAACTCTAGTGAAGGGTTATGTGCTCAGATATAATTTTACAGTAATTGTTTATTAAAGAGTTTATGAAAAAAAATAAAGAAAGAACTTCTGGTTTTACCATTTTTACTAAGAAAAGTTGTTTTCAAGCGGTAGATTTTAATTAAGTTAGGCACGCCATCGTAAAATTAGCTCGTTACGGAATTATCAGAAGAAAAGTATTAGTGTCAGGCAATGATGACCATTGAATAACAAGCCTCAAATTGTCCCTAGTGCAACTTGGAGTGATTCCTGTAACAAGATGCCATCCATGGCCTATAAACGTGCCTCACTCGAGTACATCTACTTCTGTGCTTCAGTTGTTGAAGTATGGTTACCAACACAATTGGTTTAATACTGTGGTCATGTAACATGAAGCTTATATTGCAATTATCCTGAGTTTTACAACTGCACAGGCCGTTGTTTTTATGAAAACCGCTGTCTATAGTCCATTTGTGACAAAAACCAACATCATTCTTAAAACTGTGAATTTGTCTTCAATTTTTATTATGTTCAGCATACATATTTATTATACTTTCACTAATATTAAATTATCTCAGGAACTGGCCATGGCAATCTATGTATTAGCAGCTATATACCTATTGATGAATTGAACTGTTATTTTTGCTTCTAGTAACCTAGCAAAAGGGAGGAAGTTATACCTAATGTGTGCGTAGCAGGTGTTGTTGCATGTTTTCTATCTAGTGTTACCTATGCACATGAATGTTACTCAATTCATTTTCCAATTAATTTTCACTGCAATTATGGATTACAGAGGAAAATTACTTGCATATTTTAACATTGAATTAAAGGTATTAGGTTAACACGTATGAATACTGAAAATATTTCTTTTGCTTTGCTTTTTTCAAAAGTGAGTGTAAGAATCAGCAAATTTACAGACTGTGTACTTTTCCAATAACAATCTCTCAGTTTCACTTGACCGACACGTGTACATATAAAGTTATCAGGCCCGTGGTAACGTTAAGTTTACATATGTCACAAGAATACACAGTGTGCATACAAGTAGATCTAAAGCAGGATTTTTAAAAGTGCTCAGTTTATTGTAAACAGCCTATAAAAACATGTTTAAATGTATAATATGAGTGGATGCTAACACCCAAGCATTCTACCACAGCAAATATTTTATAATTTAATCCAGTGTAAAAGTAGAGCAACAATAATACAACTTTATTCACCACTAAGCATTGCTTACTATTTATTTCTTAATATTATTTTATTTGATTTTCCCTAAGTTAGGACTGAACAAACACCAAACTAAAGTGTGAACAGCTAATGCACAAGTGACTTTGCACTCTGCTGCTTTGCTAAATTCTCACTTTCTCTGTTACTGCCTCTCCCCCCTGACCATTGCTAGAACATCTCCTGTCCTGCCGTTCAACACCAGCCTTCCCCTTTGACTGAAAAACAACAGGTACAGGTGGAAAAATGCTCTGTCACAGAGCCCATGGCTACAAAGGCTTGCCTGCTACAAAGTAGCACAGCTATCACACAAACCACACACATAATGTCCATGTGGACATCGGCTTAAATAAGGTTATTTAGGCTTATATTTTTTAGAATAAGTGAAAACCAGTTAGCGTTGGCAGCGTTCAACACTTGCTGGCAGCTCATTTTGTTCTCTTTTAAACTTTCGGGATCTACTGGTGATTCAGGGGGGTGGGGGGAGGTCCAGTTGCACCACTCCCCTCCCCAGGGTGATGTGCAAGCATCACTATGGTTAAGCCAGAGCAAAATTAATAAATTCGAAGAAGAAGCCCCGCCTCCCTCTCTTCTAGTATTTCTCTACCCACTAATAAAGAGCATGGCTCCTACCCAACTGTCTCCTGTGGCATTTCTACTAATACACGTAACACTTTTGAATTATTTTCTGTCAAAAGGGTTTTTACTGCGTATTTGCCGGTTTTTGCCTTTCTCTTCTTAGTTATAGTATTTTAGCTATAAGTACACTCAGGGAGGTTGTCATGGCCCCAATTGCGGCCATGGCAGCCCATTCCCTTACTGCAGCAATGCATGTCTCCTTGTTGGCTAAATCAAAGAAATTCATACAGGACATGGGGAAACCCACGGCGATACTGGCTGATAAAGGAACTTAGTTTACGTCTCCTGTCTGGATGAATGGTTTCAACGAGATGGGATTCTAAGCTACTAGTATTTCAGTACCACAGCCAAATCCCAGTGAGAGGTTCATGAGAGAGCTCGGCCACATGCTTCGGATACTGTGTCACAAGAAACATCAAAGTTGGCATGGTTACCTGCCCACTATCGTCAACCTACACAACAATGTAATACATTAATCTACAGGTCAAACGCACATTTTTGAGTCTTCCAATTGAGCCCTTAACAGAACGCCCTGAAAATGAGCTCATATCAGTGGTAGAAACGAACACGGAGGGAGAAGACACCTTAGAAGAGATCAGAAATTTGGTGAAGCGGGAGCTGTAAAAAAAGCAAAGAAGATTCAACAAGAAAGCCATTTGAAGCCAGGGGAACTTGTACTGGTACGCACTCATTGGCTTAGTAATATAGCAGAATATACATATGTGTGTGTGTGTGTGTGTGTATATATATATATATAAACCTTGTGTCCCTTTGTTCGGACGTGTGCCACTTCTGAAAAAATTAACAGATTTTCATTTTATTTCTTTATGAACATTCCTTTAGTTCCCACAAGTGTTGGTACACCTTTCTTTTTTATCTGTATTACCTGCAAAGGTACTGAAATCTTCAAAAAGCTCATTTTTACCATGCTTACGCATCAGGAAGCGCCTTAGTTAACAATGCAACGTCAACAATACAATGTCAACAATGTAAAGTCGCAACATATATATATATATATATAAACAATATATTGATACTTATCGATATAACGATATATTGACACTTATCGATATAATGATATATCGATACATATAAGTACATCAATGCTCGATATATTGATACTAATATATATGTAGACACTTATCGACAAGCAAACATGTCACATACAAATCTGTGGATGTAACATTACACGAAAATGAAGTAATAAATTATCCGCTAGAATTTCTAAATTAGCTTGATGTTCCAGGATTGCCTCCACATATATTAAAATTGAAAATAGGAGTGCCAGTCATTTTACTTCATAACATCAATCCACCAAAACTTTGCAACGGCACACGCCTTGCAATAAAAAAAAAAGATGGGCAATACTATAGAAGCTACCATCTTGAAAGGTGCTTCCAAAGAAGATGTGTTTCTTCCCAGAATTCCATTTATTCCATCAGAAATTCCCTTTCACTTTAAAAGAACACAGTTTCCAGTCAGATTGGCATATGCAATGACAATAAATAAAGCTCAAGGGCATTCATTGCAAATGTGCGGAATAGATTTAGAAACCGAATGTTTTTCGCACTGCCAAATGTATGTGTCGTGTTCTAGTGTAGGAAAACCACACAGCTTTTCAAATGCGCGGAAGATGGTAAAACTAAAAACATTGTATACAAAGGAGTACTTCAATAACAAAGGTTTTGAAAATACATATACTTCTTTCAATTGATTTCACAGAAATGAATAGAACCAAAATATTTTATGCCACAGCAACGCGTGGCAGGGTTAGCTAGTTTATCACTAAAATATTAATAATTTTATACCAAGGTAGGTGTCAATTTAGTTGCATAGCTTATCATAATTGTATCGAACTACAAGAGAAGGATAACGAAAAAGTTAATGAAAGATTCAATGCTACGCATCTGCAGATATACCATAAAATTATGGTACTGAAACTGCAGTAGACAGTGACGAAAACTTCACGCAAACTGCATTATGTCTGAAGTACTACACAATCAAGAGAGTCTGGTGGCATCTTTGTACATTAAATTGACCTGTAGTAGTAATTATATTAATTTACTAAGGCTGATGAGTTTAATTCATTTTTGCTCCACGTAAATATGTGGAGCAATGTTTTTCTCGCCTGGAGAGGCTAATGTTTAACTGGAAGAGCCGTATATTGGGAAATTAATTTTGCCACATTATGGGAATAAATGCAATGAGCGTAGGCCTGATGCGGCTACAGTTCAGTTGTTGATAATTTGCCCACCTCTGGAACTTGCTTGGCTTTTAGAATTATCTATTTGCATGGAAATAAACAAATCTATGACTTTGCATAAACTGAAGTGAAAAATTGAAGGAATGTCAAATGTGTAGATAAGAGCGTACAGTATAAAAGTGCAAATTTGCTTCGCTGAACTTAAGAGAAATACGTCAAACATTTTTTCCTATTTAGTGAACTGCAAGAATATTTAATTCACAGACTGCTTAAGAAAAATAATGTTTCTCTGGTTGAGTTTCATTTCCCTGCAATTAAAAAGTAACATCTGCAGACGAACAGAATATGGAAATGCATTTAGTGACGAGGCGTAGTTTTACTATGAGATAATATAGGACATTGAAAACTCTTGTGATAATCGTGTAATACTTTAGTGAATGCTGAGACATAAACTTTATTTACATGTAGCTGAATAGCGAGCGACTTGGAGCAAAATGGATCTTCAACAAGTGTCATGCTGGGAAGACAGCGATGGTGGTTGCAAAGAGTTCTGCAAATTCTTTCTACAAAAATAAAAAATTGCCTGAGAATTTTTCACGTTAATTTTGAAGAGTGAATAATTCACATTTATTGATGATGAGTCCATTATCTGCTTGCCTAAACATCTTACGCAGATGGCTTGCGGGTGTCAAGTTCTGCGACCTGCAGCTAAGTTGCAGCACTTTGGCATCTGTCCTTATTCCAGTGTACACCTGTTATCTTGTGGTGGCATGTACTCTTCCCCGATGTGACCATGAGAGGTTGATCATTCAGAGGGGTCTGTAGGCCAACCTGGGGAGGTCTGTGATGGCACACAATGTGAGCGCTGTCTCTGTCACCCAACTCCTCGCAGTTACCAGTGGAGCGACTGCTTTCCATGCCAAGGGTGGATCAGACCTCGCCTCACGACACCCAGCAATGTGGCAATGCTGCTTCCATTTTATATTGACTTTGGAGGTTTTGGTTGCTGTGGGGAGCTGTTTCAATTTTAATTATATAAGCTATTGGAAAAAAAGGTTTTTTGTTAAAAAAAAAAGGCATTCAAATTTATAATTTCCAGATAAAATTGAATTCACGTAATGTAACTATTCCTGCCTGGAAGAAAATTAATATTGTGAGTATTTTATCTGTATTTTCATTACTCCAAGTTTCGCTTAGTAAAATAATGACTGTTCTGCTACCAATTTCTCTGCAAGATGAATCCACCTACAGCTAGCCGATTTATAAATTATATTAAATATTAAATTCAAAGCATCTACTAGCTGATATATGCAGAGCAACTATGCTTAGCTAAAATAAGAAATTTATAGCTATTAAATCGTCGCCCGTAATAAAGACGTGGCTCCTGTAAGTTAGTTGTTTAGCTAAGGTTACAGCAATAAACTTTTATTTTGGCTACTATCCCTTTCATAAATTGAGCACAGTTTTTTGAATACCCCCTTCGGTGGTATTACAGAACGTAACAAATACCTTTGTCAATCATTGTGATGATGTAAATTTGAGCCTTGGCGTCCTTCCTAACCTAAACCCTATCCTTTTTTGCAGCATCTTCCATGGCAGTGGTTATCACTTCACATGCATCTACAGCTTCAAGTACCAAATTTACTAAATTCTAATATGCACATTTTTTCCAAAAAANATTAAATTCAAAGCATCTACTAGCTGATATATGCAGAGCAACTATGCTTAGCTAAAATAAGAAATTTATAGCTATTATCACTTCACATGCATCTACAGCTTCAAGTACCAAATTTACTCAATTCTAATATGCACATTTTTTCCAAAAATTTTTTGAAAATCAAGGGCGTGGCGTACAATTAAGTACTATCAATTTTATGGTCTAAAATATTTTTTTTAGTGCAATTGTACTATTTGTTTGAATAATTATTTTTAGTTGTTATGGCTGTACTATTCATATAGTAATACATTCCAATATTCATTTTCCAATTTTCAAAATAAGGAAGATAAGTTATAAATAAAATCCATGAAGTTTTGCAATAAAATGGTAGGTAGGTAGTACGGCTTAACGTCTCGCCAACAGCAAGGTCATTAGAGATGGAGCAAGTTACTCAACCATGTATGAATGAGTAGGAATCAGCCATGGCCTGTAGCAGAGAACCATCCCAGCATTTGCCTGGAGTGATTTAGAGAAACTACGGAAACCCAAAATCAGGATGGCCGGACCCAGATTCAAACCCAGGTCCTACCAAATGCGAGTCCAAATTAACCACTGTGCCACCTTGCTTGGTTGCAATAAAATGATTGAAGTAAAGTGTACACACACTATGTGAAATTGGTCAGAGCAGTAACTAGTTTTACAAGCAGAATCATATACAAATTATGAAATATTGTTTTTTTGCAGTAATTTCGTAAGAAAACATATTGCATTCATGCTCCACCATAATATAAAAAACATCCTCCAAAAAACAATGGAAATTTTTGTGGTAGCCAATTAAGCTGACGTATTTTTGCAAAAAAAAAAAATGGGTCTAGGACGATGGGCTGTATCTTCAACTGTAATGAACAGTGCAGCTATCTAGCGGAAAACCAAGCAACTGCACGTGGAGTAACAGTGAAGCCATCTAGCTGCAAGCATAGCAACTGCACCTTGGAGTAGCAGCGCAGTTATCTGGTGGATCAAGTGGCAACTACAAGCTGGCAAAACAGCGTGGCCATCAATTGTGTTGTCTTAGAATTTCATGAGATAAATGCAGCTTCTTGAAAATAGTTTACAGGTTATCCTTATACGAAAGCAATACATGATAGAAGTAGCTTAAGAATATGAATTACAGTTGCAATATTCATTGAAAAATGCAGTCAATGATACTTTAAAATAAATAGCACTTGTTTATATTGTGATTCAGTTTTCAATAAAAAAAAAACTATGGCTTTGATTAACATTTCAGTCGATCGTGATTGCATCTGCAGTGCCATTTTTGTTGAACAATGGGATTAATACGCAATACTTAATTTATAGCAATAAAGAAGTGTGCAATATTTTGTTTCTTTGAAACAAATAAAATAAAGCGGCTGGGAAGGTACTTGAACTTGAGCCGCTGGAGAGAAGCACGCAATGAAATTGTTTGCTTCAAAAACTATAATATTCTCTATTTTACAGAGCGAAATATATTTGTTTTGATGGAAAACCCTTTCTATCGAAGGCAAAATTAAAAGTCATTCATAAATTAAATTTCCTACTGAATTAATGGTTTAACTTGTGACCTCATATGTATACTGTTATGTACTGACATTGTGTATACGACAGGAAGTATATTTAGGTGGACACGGTGAGTCAAGTGACATGGCGCGTGTCATCGTAAACATGATATGATCGGTGAACAGACATCCAGGTCAATGACGTGGATCAGTAAATTGTAGTGCCGTTGAACAGGACATAAAAGTGGCGACGAGAATGGTATATGTGCCCGGTTGAACAAAATACATTAAGCTTCTAGTTATCGATGAAAGGTCATGGCCTCCTTGAGTAAAATCTGCAAATTTGTGCCGGGCCGAGATATGTGGCGATCTTACTGCGAACGTTTACAGTTCTATTTTATCGCAAATTAAATTGAGGACAATGTAACGAAACGGGAGTTTTTTTTACTATGTGTAGGACGGAGTTGTACAGTATTGTTACATCATTACTGTTGCCGCGACAAACAGATACAGTACCGGTTAAGCGAAGTAATAAAAAAACGTACAGAACATTTTGAGCCAAGACCAAGTGAAATTGTGGAGAAGTTCCTAAAATGGGATCAACAGGAAGGCGAAACAATTGCGATCTGTAGAACAGCGTCGACTATCGACTCACTGTAATTTTCCTAAACTAGAAAAAATGTTGTGCGATAGGTTAGAATGTGGGGTACGTGACAAAGCTGTTCAACATGTGCTACTGTTGAAAGACAAATTAACCTACAAGGAAGCAGTCAACATTGCGATGGCAGTAGAAGCAATAGGGAAGAAACCTGTTGCAATTACAGGGAGCCATCGTCGTGGAACACAAGTGCGAGATACATAACCTACAGTCCTATGGGCGGAGAAAATGGCCAGACACTCTGGAGTGTCAAGAGGAACCGGCGAGACACACATGCTGGCGATGCGACGGAGATCACCCACCGGCGACATGTAGACATGAGTCCACCACATGTTTACTGCAACAAGAGAGGCCACCTCCAGAGGGCGTGCATTACGAAGACGCAGGGGAGTGCTGGTTCTACAGGGAAGTGACAGAAACCTGCCCAAGCACGGCAAGGTGGGACTCACCCCTTAAGAGAGCCTGAACCTGAATATGAGGATGAGGCTGGGTGAATATATGGGCTGCAGATTGTGCAAGGAGGAGGCAGCAATGATCCATATGTGATTGATCTGTGGTTAGATAATAACCTGCACCGATTAGAGGTGGACACAGGGGCCAGTTACACTGTGGTTAGCTGGGGTACTTATAAAACTTTGTGGCTGCAACTGCCACCATTAGGAGAATGCAACATTGTTCTGTACACATTGTCANCTGGGGTACTTATAAAACTTTGTGGCTGCAACTGCCACCATTAGGAGAATGCAACATTGTTCTGTACACATTGTCACAGGAAAAATAGAAAGCTAGAGGTCAGAAAGTGGTGGAAGTTCGATTGAAAAATGGCTTAGTTGCATCCCTGCCCTTGTTGGCGGCTAGAGGACAGGGGCCCAGCCTGCTTGGAAGAAACTAGTTTGAACCTCTCAGGATCTCGGTGGAGCAAATTTTCAAGATATAAGCCCAGGTGAGGGTGAATGGGAGATTCTCTAGACACTGAAACACATACAAGGGTCACCGAGATGTCCAATATGTATTAACAGGTGTTTGATAACAGGGACCTTGGATAGTATAAAGGACCCTAGGTAACTATTAATTTAAAGGAAGGAGCAAAACCAGTTTTCAGGAAGAACAGAGTAGTACCATTTGCACTTCAAGGGAAGGTGGAGGCAGCCATTAACAAGCTTGTAAAAACGAGGTGTCTACGAACTCGTAGAATATTCAGTTTTGGCAATACCCATTGTGCCGGATATGAAAAGGGATGGCTCGATTAGAATCTGTGGGGACTATAAAGGTACTACTGTGAACAACATTAGCCGAGTTGAATGTTACCCGCTTCCAACAGTTAATGAAGTATTTGCTTATTTAGTTGGAGGGAAATATTTCACAAAGTTGGATCTGGAAGATGCTTACCTGCAAGTGGCTGTAGATGAGTCCACTGCAGAGTTATTAAGAAAAAAACACTACAGAAGGGCTTTTTAGAGTTTATCGTCTCCAGTTGACTGATGACAACATTACTAGGGGGTTTACCAGGGCTTGTAGTATTGTAAGATGATGTTCTGGTGGCTCCCTCAAGTAGGGAGGATCATTGGGCAATAGTACGTGAGGTCATTGCTTGAACAGACAAAGCAGGACTTAGATTAAAGAAGACGAAATGTGTTTTTGCAACCACAAAAAAAATTGATGCAGGAGGCATCCATCCTATACAGGTGAAGGTCGAGGCAATACACAAAGAACCAATCCCGCAGAACAAACATGATTTGCGAGTATTCCTAGGGCTCTTGAATTTCTATGAGAGGTTTTTGCCTGACAAAGCAACAGTGCTGGAACCTCTACATCGGTTGTTAGAGAACAAGGCCTTACGAATGTGAGACCAACTACATGAAGTAGAATTTCAGAGAGGAAAATAACTCCTGCAAGCAAGTATGGTGCTGGTCCATTATGATCACAAAAGAGCTGTGGTGATGACCTGTGATGCTTCAGAGTTTGAAGTCGGGGCTGTCTCAGCTCACACCATGGGTAACAGGGGGAGAAAGGTCTGTAGCATTTGCTTCACGGAAGCTACATAAGACTGAGTGTAATTATGCCCAAATAGACAAGGAAGCTTTAGCAGACTGTGGGACTATTTATGGGGAAAATATTTTTAATAGTTATTAATGCATACTCAAAGTGGACGGAAGTACAATTGGTCCCATCAATGTCAAATGCGGTGGAAGTGAGTGAGCTGAGAGACATGTTAAGTATTCATGGATTGCCTGACATGGTTGTATCTGATAATGGGACAGTGTTTACATCATTTGAGATGAAAAGATTTTTGGACCAGAATGGAACTGCCTGCAGACATACACCTACATACCAACCTTCCAGCAATGGACAATGCAGATTGTGAAGGACAAGCTAAATAAAACCTCAAGCTGGTAACTCTATGTGCTACGTACAACAACAACAACAAGCATTTCGCAGAAGGGGATAGCATACTTCTGCGTAACTATGGGTCAGGTCTCAAGTGAATCCCTGGAGTGGTGATTGCCAAGGAGGGGCCAGTAAAGTACAATGTTCAAACCACAGAGAGCAGACAGNCAAGTGAATCCCTGGAGTGGTGATTGCCAAGGAGGGGCCAGTAAAGTACAATGTTCAAACCACAGAGAGCAGACAGATTCAACAGCATCATATTAACCAGTTGATTAGCCGTCCAGCCAATGAGGGAATGTCTTCAGACGTACCAAGCAAGGCTATGGATAAAGGAGAAAATGTTTTTCGAAAATCAAGGAGTACACACTACAAGTGGGTTTCCAAAAATGTTGGTGTTCTTGGAATGCCAGAGCAGTAGTTGTCAGAATCACCCTTCAAGGGTTTCCCAGGGGCCTCACGGGATAGCAGGTCAGCTGTGTCAGTGGCTGATGCGGCAGCATCCTTGGACGTGTCTGTGTCTGCTGAAGACACGAGAGCAGCTCGCAACTCCAGTCCACCACTTTTGGCGGTACCAGGAGCTGTATCAGCGACAGACGTGGCAGCAGCTCTGGACATGAAGGTGTCTACAGAGAACGCAGCAGCAGCACCACACAACTCGGGTCCACCACATCAGGAAGGACCAGGGGACCACCACAGGAGAGACACACCAGCTCCAACACAATCAAAATGCACCAGAGATAGGACTAAACCAAAGAAATTAGCTGATTATGTACCTTAGGACTGAGGGTACAAGTTAAGGTTGTAAATAGTTAGTATATGTGTTGTGACTTGGAGGGGAGGAGTGTTGTGTACTGACATTGTGTNTACAAGTTAAGGTTGTAAATAGTTAGTATATGTGTTGTGACTTGGAGGGGAGGAGTGTTGTGTACTGACATTGTGTGATTGGCGGACAGACATCCAGGTCAATGGTGTGGATAGTAAATTGTAGTGCTGATGAACAGGACATAAAATAAACCAATAATTTTTANAGACATCCAGGTCAATGGTGTGGATAGTAAATTGTAGTGCTGATGAACAGGACATAAAATAAACCAATAATTTTTATCCAGCATTTTCCCCAATAAAACTAGGTGCTACTTAGAATAAATGACGTCTTAGATTTGATTAAATATGTTAACATTGCTATTTGGAATTTTCAAATACTGAAGTTAGAATAAACTACAAGTTTATCAACATGAGCAAAGTCATCCAACGTTGTTAGCCATTTTCCCCTCATTACTGTTGCCGTTCCACACTTGGCCTAATTCACTGAGCAACGCCCTCGGCCCACAATCTATTGAAAGACTGAATAACAGTGAAACTGGATGGTGATGTTACATCTTTATTTAAAAATCTTGCTATGAATGATGCAAAGGATCTACACACAGTGATGCCATCTTTCTACATATTGTATCTCTCATGGGTGCCAACCACTGCACCCTTAACAAGAGGGGAAAGGTTACATGTAGAATGGAAGGATGTGACCAAGTGTGTACTCTTTCACTTTTACTCTGCAACCACTTCTGGTCACACAATGTCCTTTTCTTCCACCAACGTTTGCAGATGGTATTGTGGCCTAAGTCCCACAACCTGCAAACCCTTTAAAGTCTTCCGTATCAGTACGCACACTTTCTTCAGCACTTNTATTGTGGCCTAAGTCCCACAACCTGCAAACCCTTTAAAGTCTTCCGTATCAGTACGCACACTTTCTTCAGCACTTTCACTGTCCTCACAACACTTGAAGTCTTACTGGTTGTTTTCCACACCAACCCATCTGCTTGGTACAGCAGAATTTGATGCCCCATAACGGTTTTCTCTTGCTCTGGTAAACTGTCTGTCTGTCTGGCTAGTTCCTTTGAAATGAGAGGGTCGAAGATGACTGGTATTGCATCTGACTGCCCCTCNAACTGTCTGTCTGTCTGGCTAGTTCCTTTGAAATGAGAGGGTCGAAGATGACTGGTATTGCATCTGACTGCCCCTCCTCTGCTGTCTTTCCTGACCAAGTAGGACCTTGGTTCACTCTGTTTTGCCACGATAACACCTGATTCCCAGACTTTCTCATTTCCCGGTTTGGTGACTATATTGTCACCTTCCTGAAATTTAGCCTATTTCTTCTGGGCTGACCTATCAACGAAGTGCTTGAACTTATCTTGCCTAGCTTTTAAGGCTTCATAGACTCTGTCCTGGATAACAGGTTGCATCGTTGCTTTGGTAATGGGCATTCTGGCTCTAATATATTGGCGAAATAATATATAATATTTGCGCTGGAGAGGTGTGAAGTCCTATTATGGGAGTACTGTTGTGCTCTCGTAGTAAATCCCTGTTGTCAGTGCCTTCCGACTTGCTCTTGCATAGCATCTTACTAATTCCCACAGCTTTATCTGCCATGCCATTGCTTCTGTTGTAGTGGGGACTGCATGTACTTTGTGTTATTCCGTATTTGTTGTAATACCGTTGGCATTCGTAGTATGTTGTCCGCAATGAGGGCTTTTGGAAATCTATAGATATTGAAGTCGTCCTGCATGGCATTTATTACACACGCAGACGATTTTGCAGTTAGTGGTCATATGTCTAGCCAGCGGGAATAGTAGCCAATCGGTATGAGGAAAGCATTTCCACCCTCCTCGAGGATATCAGTGCCCACTTTCAGGTATGGTAGTCTTGGAACTTCCTGAGGTAAGAGTGGCTCTCTCCGGTAAGCCCTACTGAATTCCTCCCATGTCCTGCACCTGGCTACGTATTGTTCAATGTCGGTTGACATTCGGAGCTGAGCCAATAAAACAGCTGTCTTGCTCTGGCTTTTGTCTTTTCAACTCCACCATGCCCCTCCTGTACTAAGTTAAGAACATAGGGCTGCAGTGTAGTAGGTACTGCAATTTTGCTTCCTAGGATCAATATCTTATCTTCGATGTGAATATCATCTTGAACTTCGTAATATGCCTGATATTCCTTTGGCAGCTTATCCAACCCTCTTGGTGCATTTTAGATATCCCAGAAAGGGTGGGTTCTTGACTGATTTCCTTCTGAAATATAATTTTCCTTGTGTCACTCATTGGTAAATGAGCACTAATAGAGTGTACACTTTCCAAAATTTCATGATCTTCCCCACTTTCAGGAAGGGACATGCGTGACATCGCATCTGCCAAGTTTAACGTTTTCCTGATAAATAATACACATTTAGGGTATATTTTAGGGGCTTGAGCCTTAGGCATTGAAGACAATGGGACCCTATTTCCAACCATCTGTTAGCTGCTTGTTCCTGTGCTGGACTTCTGCAACAAACAACATCCTAGCCCATGTTGAGACGCATCACATTGCAGGGTGATTTCTTTTTCAGGGTCTAACAGTGCTATTACAGGTGCAGAAGATACTTTAATTTCACTGTGTCAAAAACTTTTTGATATGATGGTAGCCACAGCCAATTGACTCCCTCTTCAAGCAAATCGTGCAATGGTGAAGTACGTGTCGCCATTTGGGGGTAGGAAGTTACGGACATAATTAAACATCCCCAGTATTTGTTGCGATTCTTTCTTATTGGAGGAGGGCTTTAGGTTTGTCAACATTGTTGCTCTACCTGGATCAACTATCATACCTTCTGCAGAAAATACATGACCAACATATTTAACTTCAGTCACTTTTTACAGAAGTTTATCCCCATTGAATTTTATATTTTTGGCTCGTACCCTTTCCAAAAACTGGCGAACTGTTTCATCATGAGTGGCTTCAGTTTCCCCCACGCAGAGTATATCGGCAAAGTATATTACTGTGTTATGTATGTGTTGGTATATTTAATTGTCTTTATTTATTTGGTTAATATACTGATATTAATTAGTATTAATGTTATGGCTAATTTGTTCACATGGCCACTGTGATAAAGGTATTTTTTTTGTTTGTATGCTCTATGCTGTATTCTTCTTTACTTTGATGATTAGGGGTATCCATCAGTTATTCGGAAATACATTTATGGTACAGCATAGCAAATTTTCTGGTATTTACAGTTTATTTTAACCTTTAGTATGCCTGCAAAGTTGCTCTCAGCTAAATGCTGAAAGAGTTCTGGTGCACTGGCTATTCTATTGCGCAACATAAAATACAGATAGGTACCAAACGGGCTGGAAAAACTACATTTGAGGGAGGATTCTTCCCCAAGTTAAATTTGATGGATTTCTTCCCTTAAATCAGAAAGAGAGAAATATTTTATCCTGCCAACTTTTAACTGAATGTCATTTAGTTTGGTAAACATATGATACTGTCATTATCATGTTTATTTAAATCAGTTGGATCAAGAGAAACTCTTGAGTTAATCATTGGGTTTCTCAAAAACTACAAGGTTGCTTATCCATACCCGTGTATCAACCTCCTTAACTTTTTTAATAACCTTCTTTTCCTCTAACCTGTCCAACTCTGCTTTGAGTGGTGCTCGCNTGTATCAACCTCCTTAACTTTTTTAATAACCTTCTTTTCCTCTAACCTGTCCAACTCTGCTTTGAGTGGTGCTCGCAAAGCGTGGGGTACCCTCCTGAGGGGCCAACACACTGATTCCAGTCCTACTTTAGTGACAATCTTACCTTCTCGAGGAAAGCAGCCCAGACCGCTGAACACATCCTTGTTCTTCAGCACAAAGATGTCCTTAGCACTCTCGCTGGCCACGGAGTTGACTCGCTGAACTGAGTTGAGTGCTAAGCAGTCAGGCAATCTCAGCAGTGGAATCACCTCCAGGTCCACCAACATTAAGTTAATATAAGCATCAGTTCCCTTAGCTTGGCACAGCAAGGTAATTTTACCCACTTGAGTACTGACACCATCCAATGTTTTTAACTTAACACTTGTGGGTTTTACTGTCAATGGTTACTTTTTCTCACCGTCCATTAGGGTACGTCACACAGCTTTCATTAACCGTGCCCCTGACCTTTATGGGATGCAATGCTACACTGACACTGTCACAATAGAGACTTTCTTGTGAACTATCTGATTCAACATGTTCCACTACTTGTACTTTTCATACCTTGCATGACCTTGCAAAGTGATTTAAGACACAGCACTTTGCACATTTCTTCTCATACGCTGGGCATGCCTTGGACCCATGAACTGACTGACATCACCCACATTTGAAGTCTCCCCCACTGGCCTTAGTCTCTGTTCATTGGAAACTTTTTNCCCATGAACTGACTGACATCACCCACATTTGAAGTCTCCCCCACTGGCCTTAGTCTCTGTTCATTGGAAACTTTTTTAACCTCACTTACTATATATGTTTCGTACTCACTTTCACCACTTTTATTGTGTATGAGGTGCACCTGTTGTTTGCTCTGTTCACATGTTCTGCGATGTGCTAGCCTTTTCCAATGTGAGGTTATCTATCCGTAACAAGGCTTCTTTGACAGCCTTGTCTCAGATACCATAAACAATCTGATACTGTAGCATCTTGTTCTCTGCACTCTCAGCATCTTGGTTATAGAAGTTCTTGACCAACTGGCGTATGGAAATAAAAAAGTGGTCAAAACTTCCCCCTTCTTCTTGGCATCGCTGAGTAAAGACATACCGTTCAAAGACCTCACATACCGTTCAATAGCTTCTTTGACATTGAGATAATTGTTGCGATTGACATCAGGAATGGTATGGGTCATCAGGATGCGAGATGATGCACTGCCCATTATATTCCTCATGTTTTTAATATTAACTTTTCCAACCAACAACTCCACACGACTGCACCATGTTAGATCTTTATTTATAAATGTCGCTATGAATGATACAAAGGATCTACACACATTGGCGCCATCTTTCTACATACTGTATCTCTCATGGGTGCCAACCACTGCATCCTTAACATGTGACACCCCCATGATGACAGTCTACAGAGTACTATACCTGGCCTGGGCTGGACTGATATGCAAGTTTTTTTTAAACCCTTAGTATCTATCTCTACTAGGCTGATAAAAAACTTTCTGCAAATACATATTTCATCTAACTTACTAACCTGGAAAAATGATTAATCCAAAGTAATAATATAAAAGATAACAGTGTTCAAACATTCTGTAAGATATTACCAAAAACTATTTAGTTCATAAAACACAAATACCATAAATTTATATAATAAATTAGTGCACAACAAAATGTTAAATTTTGTAGATGCTGTGATTTATATAAATGTATATTGAACTGCACCCAGCTTCACAGCAATTCATTATAAAATAATGTAGATTGCTTTGATCTGTGGTTAAATAAAAAGGTCCACTTTGCAATAGTACTCAACCACTCCTGACAGTGCCGGATGCCATTCATTATTGCTACAGATTTTTGGCACCCACAACCACAATGTGATGGAGTTCATATTGTTACCCGATACCATATCTGAAGGAAGCTTCTCCATTTAAAACCACCAATTTTAGTGATGCACAACACCCTATACTAACTATAAATATATGACACTTAAGTATTTCATGTTTATAAGAGAGTATTCAGAAAAGCATACTATTCAACATGATAAACTTTTNAATATATGACACTTAAGTATTTCATGTTTATAAGAGAGTATTCAGAAAAGCATACTATTCAACATGATAAACTTTTATTTAAGTGTCAATCTCATTTGTCATACTGATTTTCATTGTTTTACTGCTGATTTACGCTTTTAAGGACAATCAATTNTTTAAGTGTCAATCTCATTTGTCATACTGATTTTCATTGTTTTACTGCTGATTTACGCTTTTAAGGACAATCAATTAGAAAATATCTCTAGTACTTCTAAAATAATAACTATAATTTTTTTTAATCAATGCAATATACAATTCAAAAGACTAGTATTACATAATTTGTAAGATAACTACACATTAATAATTCAGATGTTATTACTGCACTGAAGGATATCACAAATGGCTAAAGAACTACTACGGAACTGTCTAATATTTTTCTTTACGAGACTGACCATTCAGTAACTCTCCTTGCCAGATTGGACAAGTTGGAAAACGTACTACGATTGCTCACCTGCCCAATCGAGCCCCATATCTTGGCCTGAATGGAGGGGTACATCTCCACCTCTTCGATNTACTACGATTGCTCACCTGCCCAATCGAGCCCCATATCTTGGCCTGAATGGAGGGGTACATCTCCACCTCTTCGATAGTGAGGATGATCAATTTCTCCAGTATTTGTGCCACCTTCTGCTGCCTTTTGTTCTCATCAGAAGGCTTGCAAAACCTGGAAACAACAATTACCTCAACATACTCAACAGTTCACAACAAGTATTTCCTTCTGCTTACATGTACACTGAAAAAACCAATTCAAGAAAAATTACAGTGAATTATGTAACCAGAAATTACCAAAGTCGACAGCTTAACAAAATTTTTTGTTAAGTAGCACCATACTAAAAGAAACTTATAGCAAGTGGCCAAGCAAACTGAATTTAAATGGAAACTGAGTAAATTTGAGTTGCTTATTTCTGTATTAGGTACACATAAGTCTATTGAATAAACGCACGACAAACACATATAATATTGTTACATGGGACGTCTAAGGGACGTATCTGAGTTCGCGAGGGATGGATTAGAAGAAGTAAATGTGATTTTTAATTTATTCACATTGCTGTTATTTACAGCATTAACTTATCCATCTCCACTATTACTATTTGTATTTAACATTCAGCGCAATTTTTTAGTGTATATTTCAAANAACATTGAGCGCAATTTTTTAGTGTATATTTCAAATCTAACGTCCTTCTTAATGTCTCTTGTTTGGTTACAGTCAATTAACTTATACTCATCATTAAAACGTGTTTAGTCTATCTGTTGCCACCATTTTTAATGTCTTTCACTGATGCATTTAGTAAAATAGTTTAGCTTGCCAGCTGCACTCGTCCCTGCTTGATACTCGCAGCCTCATATTTCCCTTCCGCTGGTCACTTCTCTCGCTGCTCGTCGTCTATTCATGGGAATTCAGTCATTCATTCACTCATTAACAACTCCCGGCCCGGAGGCCTGTCGCACAATTTATACTCTGCTGGCCTTGACCTGGAAAGTTAGACGCACCCCGAGTCATGCGGATAGAATCTANGGCCTGTCGCACAATTTATACTCTGCTGGCCTTGACCTGGAAAGTTAGACGCACCCCGAGTCATGCGGATAGAATCTAAGAAAGTAAACAACTAGAAAATCCCTCAGATACACGCAAAAACGCTAGACAACCAGGGTGAGCAGCGTGCGCCACAAAAAGATTATCGCGTCGGCTCGCTTTCTGTAANCACGCAAAAACGCTAGACAACCAGGGTGAGCAGCGTGCGCCACAAAAAGATTATCGCGTCGGCTCGCTTTCTGTAACGGATACACTGCCACCGGCCTATCACTCGCCTGCCATCCAAAACAATCCATTGACTTGCTGGCGCCACTATCATATAACTGCTTTCTTTCACATCCACTCACTCGCGCGGGATGCGGAGCAGCGAGCACGTAACACTGCACCCTCCTCAAGTCCGTTCATCCCGAACAGACACTGCAACATCAAGACCCTCGTAGAGTGCCAGTCAGTCGATGTGGACAACCTTCGGCTTTACCCGAGAGCCTTGACGACAAATCCGAAAGACCACATCATTGTTCTTATTCAGAATCTTGTNACAACCTTCGGCTTTACCCGAGAGCCTTGACGACAAATCCGAAAGACCACATCATTGTTCTTATTCAGAATCTTGTTTGTAGGGCCCTTCCCACTATTTCTGAAGATTCGAGTGCCCTTTTGTATCTGTGTGTTGCAGAGCTAAACCAGTTGTCCTCCTTGAAATACCTCATCCGACATTCTCCTCTCATACCGGGTCTTCATCCTGTCACTATATGGACATTTGTGCTTTACAGGACTAATCCTTTTATTACCAGTTTTAAAAGATGAAGCAACTCCAGAATTTCCCCTTGCATTTTCCTTTAGATCATGTCTACCAATCTAAAAAGTGCTGGCACTTGCCGTGGATGCTGCAGGTTGTGGCTGGATCCTCGTCCCACGTACCCTGAAGCAATGGTACCTCCCGACGACTGCCTCACTTCCTTTCTCGAGATCACGCAACCGATCCTTTGCCTCCGAACCACTTACTCCATGGGATTGCTATCCTCAGAGTCACTACTGAGAGGGGCCCTCCTATCACTCGCTCCATGCCACGGGCACCTTTCACTGTTATATGGCACAGTGTGCACACGGCTTCTGGACAGCACTCAGAGGTCATCATGTGCATTTTCCAACTGCTTTGTGAGGTGTGAAACTTGCAGCACAGCTCGTTGATGTGGTGTCTCAGTTATTGAGCATATGCATGAGGCTCATAAATTTCTTCACGCAAGTGCTTGCATGCACTCATCGAGGCCATTTGTTCTTCACCACACTGTCTCTTTACTTGCTGCTACTTCTGTTGTGGGCAATAAGCTGTCAGGTGCCCCAATTGTCCACATGACAAACACTCCCTCCATTTGGGTGGGGGGGGGGTGGCGGGGTTCTGTAGCATGAACCCTGGAAGCGACGTCACTCAAAGCCAACTGCAACTCCTTCAGTTTNGGGGGGGGTGGCGGGGTTCTGTAGCATGAACCCTGGAAGCGACGTCACTCAAAGCCAACTGCAACTCCTTCAGTTTCTTCTTTATGCTGTCTTCGTCGTCTTCATTCGGCGTTACTGTCTGTACCTGATGTCGGGGTGTGACTCCCTGTCTTGCTGACTCCACCTCCAGAGCTCGGGCCAGGGCGTCCTGCATGTTGCGGGGTGCAGCCAGATGTACGGCTTGCCATACCGCGATGATGTCGCGCGCCTCCTTGGGGCACCCTTCCAGAGATAGGTGAAAAGCTGCACAATGTCTCGCCATAACTCCTGCANCGCGCCTCCTTGGGGCACCCTTCCAGAGATAGGTGAAAAGCTGCACAATGTCTCGCCATAACTCCTGCAGTAGCTCCCCTGGTTGCTGGGTGCGGCTTCACAGTTGGGTATGGTGGGCATGTTACAGGTATCGGTCGCCAAAACATAGCTCCAAGGCCAACACCATTGTAGGGTACTTCAGTCGATGTCGCTCAGAGATTGTAGTATGCTCAGTGCGGGGCCTCTCAGTACAGCTGCAAGATAATAAACTCAATGTTCGGCTGATCAGCCATTCAAGGTTGCAACTATTACAATCCGGTGTTGGTACTCCCGCCAAGAGGTCTGGCCATCGTAAGGGGCGGGCTTAATTGAGACCACGTTCCCCACTCCTGGCTGCACAACACCACTGCTGCAGAGTTACAGACTATCCTCCAAGGTGTCTATGTTGGTGACGACTTGCACTGCTTCCCCACTTTTCTCAGCTGCAGGTGTGGTGATACTGGAACTCCGCTGCTAAAGAAATTCTTGCCATTCCTTCTCATTGCACCCATTTCGTTCTCGACGCTATCTATCCTTCCACTGACACTGTCCGTTCTGTTGTTTACACTATTCACTTTCATTTACACTGTCAATTTTCTCGTCCACACAGTCAATTCACGTTTTCGCTAACTCGATAATGACTTTCATTTTCTTGTCTACATTCTCATTAACAGAGTCAATTTTTCTGTATGAATGCTTAATTACACTATTTACATTCTTGTTCACTCTATTTACAGTTTCATTCACACTTTATTTTAAACTAATAATTTACCTACCTCGTCCCTCAATCAATGCTCAGAGTGCTTCAGGCTCTGCAGATATTTTTCTAGTTAACATTCACTGTGATGGCTGTATAAAACCATCTTAATTATTTTCACCTAAAACTATTACAATTAATCAATAATTAACTCCATCCCACTACTGACACCAGTGTTACATGGGACGCCTGAGGGGCGTATCAGAGTTCGCGAGGGATGGAGGTCATAATAAATATAAAATAACTAAATTTGTTTATAATTTATTCATACAGCTGTTATTTACAGCATTAAATTATCTATCCTCACTATTATTCTTTTTATTTAACAGTGAGAGCAATATTTAAAGTATATTTCAACTATAATTAACGTCCTTCTTAATGCCTCTTGTTCGGTTACAGTCAATTAACTCATACTCATCATTAAAATGTATTCAGTCTATCTGTTGCCATCATTTGTAATGTCTTTCACTCATGCATCTAGTCCAATAGTCCAGTCCGCCAGCTGCACTCTTCACTGTTTAATACTCGCAGTCGCAAATTTCTCTTCCGGTGGTCACTTCTCTCCCTGCTCGTCTATCGCTCGGAATGTAGTCACTCTTTCACTCATTAACTACTCTCTGCCCGGAGGCCCGTCGCAAAATTTATACTCTGCTGGCCTTGACCTGGAAAGTTCAACGCACCCAGAGTCATGCAAAAAAAAAGGATTATCGTTTCGGCTCGCTTTCTATAGCAGATACATGGCCACCGGTATATTGCTCGCCTGTCATTCAAACCATTCCATTGACTTGCTGCCGCCGCTATGATACAACTGCTGTCCTTCACTTCCTCTCGCTCGCACAGGATGCAAAGCAGCGAGCAAGTAACAATATTATATAATATTCAAAAAATGCGAGGAGACACCATATTCTGTTTTAAACTAGCCTATACATTTCCGCTCCCTATCCTCCCTCCAAGAAATTGATGGCGTGTTAAGGGTTCTATACATTAAGCTACTTTCTATGAAGTTTTCGTTTGTGAGTATACAGTATCTCAGTGAATAAAAGTTCTGGTGAAACATATTTTTTTTTTCAGTAAATGTAAACACCAATTAGCTAAGGCCACTTAATTTTGCTTTTATAATATTAACTGTATTAAAAAAGAAATAATGAAATTGTAAAAAATCACAGATTTAGAGTTTGCTTGCACAGTTTCTTTAAGAAGTATGGGAAAAGTACAACCATGCAGAAATAGGTGAATCTATGGGCTTTCATCACATGTAATAAAGTCTTATTATTACAGATACATTTCAAATATAGTTTGTAACATAAAGCACAATAGAAATGCTGCATGCCTGGTGTGGAGCAGCAATGGGGCACTANCATTTCAAATATAGTTTGTAACATAAAGCACAATAGAAATGCTGCATGCCTGGTGTGGAGCAGCAATGGGGCACTAACACCCAGCACGGAACTTCTGGGCTGCTCAAGGTCAATCACTCAGTGGCATTCCCCCACTAGGTATTGCCAGTAGCCTATCCCGGCTATCACAGTGCTGCAGTGACCCAGCGGGTCAAGTCAACTTTTCTCCGATGCACTCAGAAATCCATTACAGATTTCATTAAAATTCAGTCACTTTTGCAAGAGGCTCAGTAGGTTGAACAAGCAAGTGAAAAACCTAGCATGTATCTTTATCTGTTCATGTTTTACATATTAAGGAGTGTCCATGACAGCTGGCATGAAATCATTACTATTTTTTCAGAATAAAGGATACTATTCACTCTTTCCCTAAGAGGAAACCATATTTCACAGGTATATCTAACTGTTTCCGAATTGCTTTATGAGCAGACCATAACAAATTCTTGACCAGTGCTTAGTCGACACAAGTTAATGCACAGCGCAACAGCTGCCTCACTCCACACACAGTGTTGGTGTCTGCTCTATCCTGCAGCCTCAGTGGCCAGTGCATAGACATACTTTGAATGATCCTCACTATTTTTCATGTGCTTCCATGTCAAATTTTCGTTGAAATTATGGTGCTGAGTAAACCTTGTGCTAGCACTGGTAGTCGCAAAAGACAAGTGGTTCACAAACAAAGAATTTTGTGTAAGTATACATTTTAAATAAATTAACAGTTCGACAGCCAAGAGCGTGTGACGTCGGTGAATGTACAGTAAGACGGATATACAAGGAAAAGGCGAGAGAAGCATTCCACCTACATTAACAGCAAAATTTGTGTAGCAAAAAAAAAACCAGAAACGAGTTACAGATTAAGGTGATTTTAACAAAGACTGTCTCTGGAGAGTGTTATTAAAATTTTACAATAGGGAAGAAATTTCAACAAAAAAATTATAGCCGCTATCCAAGAGCAAACAGGTTATGTGGTTGCAAAGTATCTGTTTTTGTTATAAGAAATTACGATGTGCGTAAGTTTGCAGTGGAAAGGAATGAAATAACAAATGTGCCGACAGGGAAGAGAATCTGGTGCTGCCATTACAAGCCACAACCCAGAGATTAATAATTTTTTTCTATGCTGCATGCATCTGTGAGTAAAAAAAATTATTACATATAAATTTAATAGATGTGGCTAATATGTAAATATAAGTACCGGAATGTTTTTACTGTGAACATAAACTTTAGCAGTTAGTCTACTAATGCAGTTTGTTAATGGAAATAAACTCCCAAATGTATTGCATGTATTATTTATTGATTTCTGTTTCTACTATATTCAAATGATCCTCTTTATGTACAGGATTGTAATTTATCATATTACAATCAAGATTTCACAACACACATATTATGATGGGATAGGTGCTTGATAAATGTGGCAACAGGACTTGGTAATGCTTGATGATAAGCTGATGCCGAGCAGAAAATAAATTCTGTACTGGGCATAGTCCCATGTGTTAATGTCACCCGTTTTGCTCCATTTACTTCTGTACCTCGAACATGTCAAACTGATTCCAGTGTATACGACCATTAATCAAGCAATGAAAGAAAGTTGTACAAATAACTCCTAATTGCATTGTCTGAAAACAATATGAGGATTTAGAACAAAACATTTACTCAGGCAGTTTTATAAAATTCATTCTGCATGGATACAAATTTCAGTTCAGAAACACTCATCATCAGCGTCTGAGAACAGTGTCTCTTACGTGCTATTATTTGTTGTCTGTCCCTTCATTCCATATACGTATTGAAAAAAATTTTTATTAGTATCTGACACAAGATAATTATGTTTCATCAGCATAATGTGAAAATTGCACTGTCAGACAGGTGTGACTATGCAAATGGATATTGCATCTCACCTCGAGGTTTGTTGTTGGGCGCCACCAGGATGTTTAGGGCTTGGTTGCCTCTGGCATGATCTCACTGTGCAAGACAAGGTGAGAGCAAGATGGTGCACTTGGAATGGTAATGTGCAATAAACACATCCAAACAGGGATCACCCTGGGTTCGCTGGCCACTGTCTTCCCCTGCTGTTATTGCATGTTGATTCACTGTGAGAGATGCATATGTCAGGACTGAAGACACACTTGTGTCTCAAGACATTTTTCATTAATCGGTTTTATTCTCTCTTGTGACATTTATTGTGTTTGTCAATATTAGTTATAAGACATGAGCAGTTTGGTATGGATATTATTTTCTATTAAATAAACAACTCTCTATAGATAATCCTAGACTACTTTTTTTGGAAAGGATATCAAGTTTCAGGGAAACGTTACATTATTTAGAGAAGCAAGGACCACCCACAAAGCAACATCAGAGCCATCTCCAGTGAGACTTGAGCCCAAGGAGAACTAGTAGACGGAACAAACATGACGAATGTCTCTGAACAACAACTGGGCATTGTGATGAAAACAGTAGGTTACGAGGTTGGTTTCCATCACAGATCACTAATTTATTCTCCACTTTGAGCTGGTGCTGTTGGGTTTTGTGGAGCTACTAAAGCCACTTGCAACTAAACCCAACAGTGGCGGGCGGTATGACTACCCATGCAGTGAATAAATTACCAGAAATGGATCCAAGTGTGTGTTGTCAACGATTTTGTACACTACTTGCTACCATCCTGCCATGACCTTGTCTGGCAAGGTGGGACAACACATGCAGTTCATGACAGCTCACTCATGAGCAGCCCATCTAAGAAGGTGCAGGCTAGTCAGTAGGGACAACCAGAAAGGAACATCCACGGATAGTGAAAACATTCTCGTTCTGCCGTGATCTTGTTGGAATCCACGGAAGCAACTCATGTGGTACATGATAAACCGGTTGAACACAACCTTATCAACCACAATGGTTTTCTGACTCATCAATGAGTTAGCAAGAGTTGCAGCTGTGGTAGACAATTACCATAGTTGATAGAACTAGTGGGAATGGGATTCCTTATGGGCTAGGGCTCTCAAAGAAATATAATGCTTTCTTGTAGGCATCTGTTTGCAGTTTTTATAAAGACCCGCAGAAAAAAAAATGCAGCATTCCAGAAGACAGCAGTTGCTGTTATTCCACCAGTGAGCCTTAGGGACTGAAAACAAACACGATGCATCAAAACCATTACTGAACTAGGACACAACCTTTAACATGAGCATACAGAGATCTGCAGAAGATCTTCACAAATTCCCTCCTGAGCTTCATCACGAAACCAGAGCCGGAAGACCACGTGGGGCGCTAACAGCATGTCCTCCAATACGACCGGGAAGAATGCTAGCAACCCAATGCCAGAGAGAGCGTCTACCAGGAGATGCAAGCCAGTTTCCTCGCCAGCAACAGGATGGGTTTGAATGCTACAGGAACTGCAGTTCTAATCATTCCCTCCGTCCTTCCTGTAAGAACTTAAACCTCGCATGAGAAAAGAAGACTTTAAGAGGTAACTTGCAAATCCCTGCAGCCATGATAACAATAACTGCTTACACAACTAAGAACAGTTAGCCAATATGTTGCGTGTAGAGTTTCAATGATACAGAAGGACATCTGACAGGGGATGTTTGGTAGTCATTCAAATAAAATGCAAAATCACTATTTCATTTAGGTTAATTTACAGTCAAACACCTGAAATTACAGTCCCTGGATAAAAAAAAAGACAGTGAATTTACTAGTAACTTGCAACACACCTTCAAAAAATGCAAAAAAAAATATATATAGTCATTGAAAAATTGCTGTGTGAATGCAAGAAATTGCAACAAAAATAAAATATAAATTATAAATTAAGTTTACCAGTAATGAGGACAGTATGCATTGTACTATTTGGATTTGGTACTTGGTGCAGCAAATGATCCACCATCTTTGTTTTGTGCTGGCACCTACCACGTGAACCTCTTGGTAGTTGGATGCATACAATCAACCACAATGAAAATTTGTCATTTCACCAGAAATTTCATGATATTTTTTGATCCTCCAGGCCGGATATCTTAACTGCCGTGAAGAAGAGTACTGTTGTGTGTTTTTGTTTCATCTTAAATGACTCACTGGTAGTGGGAAAGCGTAAACCATGAGGAAACTTTTTCCTTTGTTTCGGATGATACAATTGCATTTTACAGCATACATAAGTGCATTTATTTTTATATTTTGAATTGAGAATGATTATTTATTTGAAAATAAGTGTGAACTACAATTGTGGATATTATGTGGTTATGGTAGGGTTAACTGCGTGGTGATTGGTTTCATTTTGTGCAGACATTCTTTTCTTAGCAAGTGTCCATTGTCTTCGGAACTCAAACAAGGTTGTACGCTAAGGTAACGTCTTTAACTACATCTGGGAAGCAGTTTAAAACACATTTACACCTTGTTAAGTGTCAGTTAAACTGACTCATTTCACTTGCTTGTGTAGTAGAAGCCAGGTCGAACAACGTAGGTTTGTTTCTCGCCCAATGCCAAAATCTGAAGAAGTTAAAAGGCAGATTTTGAAGAGTTATTTACAGTTAGCAATTCTATTGGCACAGTTTGCGTCAGTGCCAAACTCCAAAGAAAATGAACATGAATAGGACACTTGAACAAAAACCGGGCATTATACAATCAAACAACTTGTGTTTCAACTATTTTGGAAGACATTATGTTAAGGACTGCACCTAAAAGGGAATATGTACTATTCAGTTCTTCATGCTATGTTTGCAAACAAGAACAATATACAACAGTGACCGCCAAGCAGAGTTTCAACTTGAAGATGAGGGAACTTCACAGCAAGACACCCATGGTGCCTCCTAAGTAGATTTTTGACTTTATCAACGGACAGCATGACAACTGTTATACTAGGAACTACCATCATCGATGTCCATGATGTGAGTTGGAACCCTCAGTGCATTCTTTGCCTTGTTTGATTCAAGATCTCAGTCATCGTTTATTTCAGAGGAATGTATGCAGAGGTGGGGGTTGCAACTCCACGGAGATGTTGCTAGGGGCTGATGTTTACTCCAAAATATTTGACGATGGGCAGTACCAAGCTGGACCAGGTCTCCCTAATGCATTTCACAGCATCTTTGGATGGGTGCTGAAAGGAAGGCAATAGCTTAATTTATTTCTTCATTACACACCAACCATGCCTATGGGACACACTGCATAAGTTTCAAGAAATGGAAGAATTACTTACTCATAAATCCATCAACCCAGAGGACATACCATGCGAACATGCTGTGTAAGTTTTGGGAACTGAAAGAACGCCACAAGCATCATCCAAGAAAACACAGCATGTGAACAAAACTTCTTGAAGACTCGTTTCTAAACTCCACAGGGGTGTTACGTGATCAGACTTCCATTCCGAGAGCAGGAAATTATGCTTAGTGACAGTGCAGTCAACCGACTTCAGAAGTAAGAATGTGCCTATGTCACCAATAAGAGGTAAGGAAGTTGTACCGAAACTTTTTAAAGCAAAACAATAACTTGGGACACACACAGCACTTGCAAAACTGAGAAGTTCAAACTTTATCCCTCATCATGACATATGTGTTTAAGGAGCTTGGCTCAACAATTATGTTACATACAGTGTTTGTGCCTCTGCCCCGTATACCTCTGGTAAATCCTTGAAGGATATGCTGATGACTGGCCCGAAGCTACAGAAGGACGTAGTAGAGACTGTCACCCACTTTCACTTCCATCCAATTATTTAAATTACTGACATCAGTAAAATGTACCATCCATCAGGTGATACTAGATGAGAGTGTAATACCTTACCAGTGAGTGTATTGTGTGGCGTTGTGACCCAAGTAAGCCCACTGTTGAGTTCCAGCTGAACATAGTGACAAACAGGGTCTCTTGTGCTCTGTTCTTGGCTATGAGAATTCACAAGCAGCTGGCAGTTGATGAACACCAGAAATATCTGTGTACTGCCAGGTAATGACACAGGATATAGTTGATGACTCTGTGTACCATACATAATTGAAGCAATGCAAGAGTTTATTCTGTTATTACATGAAGAAGGTTTTGAATTGCAAAAGTGAGCAAGCAACAGCAGTTTGGTGATGGAATTCGTTCCTGAAGATAATCGAAAATGTCCACTCACATTCCAAGAGTATGAAAAAAAGAGGTGTGTGAGTGGAATGCCATGGTGGATGCAGTTTCGTTTCACATTTGTCTGTCAACCAAGGATATTACCAAAAAAGTTATTTTATTTGCACATAGCCAAACTCTGCGATCCACTATGGTGGATCACACAATATGTCTTTGATTGCAAGGTTCACCTACAGAAAGCGTGGTTGGTGGGACCCAAAGGGGATGAAATCCCTCCTGAAGATACAAAAGAAAATTGGCAGCGATTTATTACCCAACTTGTTATCCTCAGTGAGATCACCATTCCATGGATTGTTTCTTCCAGCCAGGCCACTTATCCACTCCATAGGTTTTGTGATGTCTCAAACTTGTGGTTGAATTACTGCTAGGTTAATCTGTAAATTTAAAAATCTCGTGTCACTGTCACCTTTCCACATTTAGAACTTTTGGGAGAACATCTGTTGTGAAAGCACATGGAAACTGTAAGCAAAATTTTGCTGAAGCGAATTGTTATTGACAGCATTACGTGCTGACGCTCCCATTAGACGTGAGCTCCATGCGCAGTCCAGCTCTGTGGGGGGTGACCCACCTCGACCCTCCCCTCCGCCCAGGCAGACCCGCTCATTGGGGGAATGATTGACAGCGACAACCTGGCTGGCGTCAGAGCCCCTATCGCTCCCCCCCTGCTGGAGAAGCCGACGAGTTAAGAGGATGTGCAAGAATATGATAGAAACTAGAACCTCCGGCGCAACGCGGCACTTAGAGAAATTTTTGAGCAATAGTCTACGATTCTATAAATATTGTAGCGGCTCCAGGGTCGGGAGTTTTGGTAGAAACCTTCTGGCTGAGTGCAGTAACCAGACGAAGTCGAGTGCGGCGAGGGACATCTGTGAAGAGGACAGACGATGACGCGAGATTGCGAGACGACGGCGGACGAGGTGTTTGTGGTGTGAACGGATGAGAGGGGGTGAAATTGACGACTGAAAGCTGCTGTGCACGAGGGCACTTGGAGAACTTTAGATCATTGAGGACTGGTGGGATCTGGACTGAACTGAGGTGGGACGAATGAACATGTCATACGGACCTTATTGTAAATATTGGAACTGTCAAATATGGACTTATAATTTATAAAGTAATTCAATAGGTTTTGATACACTGTTTATTGGGATTTATTCAAGTTATTTAATTACATTGGTATCTTTGAGGTAATTGTAAATTATATTGATTTGATTAATTAATTGTAAATAGCAAGTGATAACAATTGATTGTGAGGTATTGAGTCCAGAGAATTTTTGGTTGTAGTTACATATATTTTAAATAAATTAGGAATCTATAAATATTCTTCTATTTAATTAAGACCTCCATCTATTAACCAAACTGGTTTAGTTCACTGACTTTGAGAAAATTGTAATACAGTTATCAAAAGTGGGATGAAAGGATTTTATTAAAGAAAATAATTAAGAAAAGAATAGAACAAAATTTGTAAATTTAATAATATTTGTAGTAATGAGCCAAGGAATTACAGTAGAGCATCGATTATCCAAAACAATTGGGGATGGGGGTGTTCGGATAACTGATTTTTCGGATAACAAAACTGTATATCTAGTATGTACATATGTACATACATACATATATCCAGGGCGTTTTTCCTTGTTGAGTTGACAGAGAACACGTGTTTTTCAACCATTTTTCTATTTTTATATGGCTATTTCGACCCTAACTCGGGTCCTCATCAGGCTAAAATAATACAATATAAATTAACTATAAGTGTTTATAAAATTTACTGTTCATGTTTTATATGAAATCAAAGAAATTAAATTATGTTTTACATCTCACCTAGATTAGGAATGGTTGAATCAAAGGTAAGGTTTACAATTGATAATATCATATTGTAGTGTCACAACAGCCTATGACGTAAAGATTGATAATTTAATAAAAATATGTGTTCTCTCTCATCTCAACTATGGAAAAAGCCCTGAATATAAGAAAAAAAGAGAGAAAAAATACAAAAAATCAAGTACAACTGCAAATATATATTTTTTATCGCACATACATATGTATATTACAAATACATAACACAGAACTGACTAAAGTTAGGCTTACAGTTCAGGAAAAGAAGTCCAAAATTTTCTTTTGCTTTAGACCTGAGACTCGTTTTTTTGCCGCTAAATCTCGTAAACGTTTTAAAGAGAGCAATTGGATAGCATCACATTCTTCTTGTTGTTCTAACCACTTCATTGCCGTCTCAAGGGATTGAAAAGCTTCGTCATTGGATGGTCCTTTTTCGGCACGGTCGTTGCCACTAGGCTCTTCCTCGTCGTCGCAAGGGTCTTGATCGTCTGTGACACTGTCAATGATTTCATCGTCCGTCAATATTTGATAGCCAGGGTCATCGACATCACATTCGAGCCAGTCTTGAATGCTTTGTTGGTTGCATTCTTCAAATCCTGAAGATTCTTTGATCAGCCCAGCCAGTTCTGATACAAATTGGCTGTTTGGTGGCTGTTCGAGTGCAGTAATAGACCCAGCTGATGGAAGGAGCTTATTCCAAGCTTTTGCTAGTGTAGTGTCCTTAGCAGTAGTCCAAGCTCCTGCTGCCATGTACATAGCATCCTTCAAGTCAATTTCTGTGTACAGTTGCAAAATTGTTTTTTCATGTTCTTCCCCGAGCAGAACCATACACAGCAATGCCTTTCTGTAATAACGTTTGAAGCTTTCAATGACCCCCTGGTCCATTGGTTGGAGGACTGAAGTAACGTTAGGAGGCAAAAAAGCAACTTTAAACTTTCCGTTTTCTCTTTCCAGTGAAAGGTTTGAGGGATGACTTGGGGCGTTATCAATCAACAACAAAACATTTCCGAAATTCCCAGTTGCCAGCTGATGCTTTTTGACTACTGGGATAAATACAGTGTCATACAATTCTATAAAAATTCTTGTATCCATCCATGAACTTTTTTGGTTCTTGTATGTAACAGGCAATTTTTTTATTCCCTAAAAGCACCGCAGATTTTTAGATTTCCCTATGATTAGCAAGGGCAGCCTGTGCGTTCCAGTAGCATTTCCGCATATCATAGCAGTGATGCGTGATTTGCTTGCCTTAAAACCTGGTGCTGACATTTCATTCTTAGAAACTAAGGATTTTGTTGGCATTTTCTTCCAGTATAAACCAGTTTCGTCTGCATTGTAGACATTGGTTTTTTTGTACTCCTCCTTATCAATGATGTTTGTAAAATACACTTTGAAATGTTTAGCTGTTTCAGTATCAGCAGACAGTTTTTCACCCTGGATGTCTAATTCCCTAATTCCATGCCTAGATTTGAAACGCATAAGCCAGCCGATAGTTGCTTTAAAATCAGTGTTACCCCCTAGTTTTTTATTCATTTCCTTAGCTTTTTCCCAAATCAAAGGGCCACTTACTGGCTGTCCTTGGCTACGTACCTGCATGAACCATGTGCAAACTGCAGTATCTAAATCTTGACTTTCTGCCATTTTCATAGTTTTTCTCTGCGAACTTCCATATTCACTGTCAAGTACACTTGCAAATTTTGTAATGACGTCACTTTTCTTTTTAATNTTTTTCTCTGCGAACTTCCATATTCACTGTCAAGTACACTTGCAAATTTTGTAATGACGTCACTTTTCTTTTTAATGTCCGATATTGTTGCATTTCCAACTCCATATTCCCGTGTTAAGCTTTATCCACTAGCACCATTCTTCAACTGGTTTATTATTTTAAGTTTATCGGAAACACTGAGAACAACGCGCTTATGTTTAGGCACCATTGTGAATGGCACAACTACAACACGATCTGTCACAAGCAAAGACTCACATTGCGGGTGCGGGAGACGTGCGGGCACAAAAATCTTATATGGCGTGGGCGCAGGAAAGTGCGGGCACGGTAAAGCAAGGGCGGCAAAATGCGAGCGCGGGCCTCACAGGACGGTAGGCTTTCAGTTAACCGATATTTTGGTTGCTCGATATTCGGATAATCGATGCTCTACTGTAGTTACAAATTTGTGAATTCTAACCAGGAAAATATTGGCAGACATGGAAGCACTTCGATCGAAGGACTAAGTAGCCAAATAAGTAATGTAAATATGTAGCAGAATAAATAGTTCTGTAGATAATGTTAACAAGAATGTAAATAGTAAATTGATAGCATAAATGAATCTGTTAGTGGTGTTAGTGAACTGGTAGACAAGAGAATAGACAGTGTAAATGAAAATGTGGATAGAAAATAGACAGAGTAAATGAAAATGTGGATAGAAAACAGACAGTGTAAACAAAAATGTAGATAGAAAAATAGACAATGTGGACCGAAAGATAGAAGGTATTAGTGAATTAGTAAATGATAAAATTGAGTGTGAGGGACAGAATGGACATTGTTATCGTACTGTCGTGTAGCGTGTGGGCAGTCGAGGCTCCTGTGCCTGTGCGTTTAAGGTAAAACAGGAGACATAATCCAGAGCAACATACAGTGTGCACAGCGCCCAGCATTAGTATTTTAATTTAGCCACAAAGTCGCTTCAGACATTGTATTTTGTGACGTTAAACTGAAAAAGAAATGTGAACAAAAGATCTTACGGTCACGGGTGCTTGCCGGTGTGGGTGAAATTCTTCACGCCTGATGCGTCTTCTCACGCCTGATGCGTCTTCTTCGACGGTTGGTTACTTTGTCTCTCCAGGCGATAGGCACCACCAGTATATATTAGGCTGGCCTATCCTCCCCTTCTCCTAAGATAAGCGCATGGCATCCGGCATCTACCAGTAGCGTCATCCAAAACTACGCTGTGTCCTGCGCTCTCAACATGTTATTGTACCCGCAACTGCGTCACAGGAAACTAAAACTGTTGACACCGTCCACTTCCAGAGAACCGCGGTGGTTCGTTTCCCGTGATAGTTTGTTTATCGAGCAGACGTGTGCTTTTGAAGGTTATCGGACGGACATCTGCTGTTTACGTTGTAACAGGAGTCCGTTTACCGTCTAGTTTCGAAAGTAGTTGTTTTGGTTATGCGTCAGCATTATACAGAAACTTTCCGGCTGCGACGTGACGTTCGTTTGCAACGATGAACAACTCCAGGACGACAAGCAGAAATCAGTGGAACGTTACAATCTCTCAAATCAATCTCAAGTAATTTATTTGTATCAAACAAATACCAAAACATGCCTTCGTAATATGTCAATTCAAAAACAATACTTTCACTTAAATTTACCCTCTCTTTTTCTGTGGTCATGAAACAATAAAAAAAAAACAATATAAAACATGTACTGTAATTTGGTTTGCAGCTCCAACCCATTTACTTAATGATATTAATTACTACTATGGGCCCAAGTGACAGTGAACGAACAGAACTGGGTNGTAAAGTTTCTGTATAATGCTAACGCATAACCAAAACAACAACTTTCGAAACGAGACGTTAAACGGACTCCTGTTACAACGTAAACAGCAGATGTCCGTCCGATGACCTACAAAAGCACACGTCTGCTCGATAAACAAACTATCACGGGAAACGAACCACCACGGCTTTAACTTGAAAGCTGATAAAATATTACGAAGCTTTCCAAAGCTAAATACACACGAAAGAATTTTACACCCATGTCCCGAAAAATTAAGAATATTGCGTCATTACAGTGTGTTGTCCGCGGGTTGGAACAGAACGGGAAAGTAACATCTGTTCATGGTGCCAGCCCTTCCCGTTACGAAAATTTACAGTGTCTACACATGGGACTGGAGGAAGTGTATTATTGATCTGCTGTTTGCTTATTGAGCATGTGAGAGAGAGAGAGAGCATGTTTGTGTGTGTGTGCACGTGCACGTGTGCATGCACATGCATGCATGAGTGAGTGAGTGAGTGGGTGAGGTGAGTGTGACATACATAGTTAATGTTATGTATGCCATGTTTGGTTGCAGGTCGAATGTGAGTGCTCGAGCACAGTACTACTGCATCTGTTTCCTCAGCCAGTTTGTGTTCTCCGGCAATGACACAAGTGTTGCCAAGAACCTCATCAAGCTGTACTTCTCCTTCTTCAAGGCTTGCATCAAGAAGGTCAGTACTGTATGTGGTCGTGAAAGTGCCACAAGATTTACTTAGTTAACATTGTAGTGGCCACAGGTTGCATTCAGGGATGGAGCAACTGCTGTGGAAGAGGAGGAACAAGAGCTCTGCCGGCCAGAGACAACTACACTCAAACCTCGTTTGTATGACACCTACATACACTTCATTTGTAAGGACAGATTGACACGTCACAGGCGTCCATCTCAGCTGCACTCTCCTCATACCTTCGCCAGCCCTTGAAACTTCAGCTCAGTTCCTGCAAGTGGACCTGAGAGGTCGGTTTCTGCCTGATGCAAGCTACCTGTGCTGGTTGCCTTGGAGCGGCCTTCCAGCCTAGGGTACCTAGCAAGCTGGTTGCCTTGNCGTGGTCGTGAAAGTGCCACAAGATTTACTTAGTTAACATTGTAGTGGCCACAGGTTGCATTCAGGGATGGAGCAATTGCTGTGGAAGAGGAGGAACAAGAGCTCTGCCGGCCAGAGACAACTACACTCGAACCTCGTTTGTATGACACCTACATACACTTCATTTGTAAGGACAGATTGACACGTCACAGGCGTCCATCTCAGCTGCACTCTCCTCATACCTTCGCCAGCCCTGTGAAACTTCAGCTCAGTTCCTGCAAGTGGACCTGAGAGGTCGGCTTCTGCCTGATGCAAGCTACCTGTGCTGGTTGCCTTCGAGCGGCCTTCCAGCCTAGGGTACCTAGCAAGCCGGTTGCCTTGGAGCGGCCTTCCAGCCTAGGGTACGTAGCAGGTTGCCTTGGAGCGGCCTTCCAGCCTAGGGTACCCAACATGCACAAGGCCACTTTCTGACAGGTCTGCGAAAGTAGCGCCACTGTTTACATCTGACTACGCATCCTTCCGCCATCAGCTGGTCCGTCAAAGTCGGGGCTGTGTTTTTTATCAACACGCTGTCAGCTAATCCCCTTGCCATTGTACTCTATGCTGAACAAATTTTAAGTTATTTAAATACTGACATCTGTCTAAAAAAAATAAGTAGGTTATAAAAGTAAAAATATAAAATGTTGCAATTAATTAATTATTTGCTAACTCTTTTTTAATTTGTCCGAGATAGTGAATTTGGGTTAACATTTGCGAGACGGTCTGTTGTATCTATTATCACACTTTGGACGTTAAAGCTAATATATTTGAGTTGGAAATATGTGACGTGGAAAAACGTTAGAATTGCTTAAAAACTATTCACGCGTGTCTCACTTTCTACGGAAACAAGGAGATGTGTTTCGAGAGAACAATTGTTGTACATGAAATATATGTTACTTTAAAAATTATGCAGAGCTCGTGGAAAAATATAAATATTGGCATCTGTTTGTAAATTTGTTATATGGCGCGCAGGAAAGCGGTTAATTTCTGGCTCTTAATGCCTCGCATAATAACCCACAGATAGCATGCACAGCACGTCACCGCGAAGTTTGAGCCGCTGTTTTTGGATAACAGATAGTGTCTTTTTTAAAGTTGATTGTTCTTATATTATGGGCTGGAAATGTATTTCAAATTCATGTCATTTCGTCAAATTATTAGAAAAAATAATTCAACAATATTATGCAATATTTCTGTATGCTTTTGGAATTAATATCAAGGACGTGTTGAAAGCGAGGTTGGAGAGGGATGATACGATGTGAAAAAGCTTTGATCCTTCTGTCGCAGCTGATCGCATAATTCGAGTACGGGGAATGACTTCTATTTTTGATTTTCTGACTGAAAATTGTTGGCTTTCTGGTTCAACAGCTGACAATGTTCTTAGAGAATTTCATACAGTGTGTTTACTTCCTTCTGTAACTGCTTCTTTCAAAAAGTACACAAGAAGTACAATGCTACTGGATTCATTTTGGAAAAGTCTTTTCCGAGAGAATGGCAGTAATCCATCTATTCGTTGGGTCATGAAGTTGGTCATGATTCTGTCACAAGGCAACTTCAACATTGAAAGGGGTTTTTTCATCAATTCTGAGTGTTTGATGGCAAATCAAAAAGAAGCCTCATTGATTGCACAACATATCGTCTATGATGCTGTCCTATCCTATGGTGAAGTGAAAGACGTCCCTATCACCAAAGCCCTTATTCATGCCGCCAGAAATTTTCGAGCCAAGTAGCAGAGGTGAAAGCAAAAGAGTCCAGTGATGCATGCTTAAAGGAAAAAGAAAGTTGGCATAAAAGTTATGCTAAAATTGCTGCCAAAGACTGAGAAAAAAAAATTACAGGAAGATGCGGCAAAGGAAGCAAGTCATTTAGAGAATAAAATAAAGACATTGAGAAATCAGTAATTTTTCTGCCTGGTGCGTATTATTTCAATTTGGCGATATGTGATATGGTTTGCCAAAGGAATTTGTGAGTGCAATATTGGAAACATATTGTGTGTTTTTGTGCGCTAGCGTTAAAAAGTATTGTCCTATATAAATTAATAGAATTTCAGTTATCTGCTCTTTTGTATATATGGTACAGTTGTTATAGAAAGTACGTTTGAAAGTAATGACATATTAGCCTAATTATCATGGTTTTTGCAACAGGTGTATACAGGCCTACATGTAATATAAGTCCTATGCATTTGTCTCTATTCATAACTTTTTTTTCTGTCTATCTGAAATACTTGTTGTTAATATTCTTACACACAAATGTTACAGTGCACAGAGGGTATTACATTATTTAATTCAAGTTTAATGCATTTGACTCTGTGCGTGATATTTTATTATCTGACATGCTTGTTATGGATATTAACACAAATGTTGCAATGTACAGAAGCTATTGTTTAGTTTGTGTACATTTAATTTAAGCTTGATGCATTTGTTTCTGTACATAAAATTTATCTGATATGCTTGTTAATACTTAATGCACATGTGTTAAAGTAAGCATAAGGTACTGTTTGGTTGAAAACATAATATTTGTTTTGTTTACTGAATAGTTAATTTGAGGGTTTTGCATGTTTTGATCTTTAGAAGAGTCTCGTGTTAAATTTGAGCTATATGCAGCTTTGTTACAGTGCAGAGTAAAACCAATTTGCTTAGTTGTAAAAACAAATTTTCTATAGTTTTTCTTGGTAAAATTTTTTGTGATTATTGTTACATAAATTTATTTAACAATGTGCTTTAGTAGCAGTGATTCAGTAAATGTTCAATGATGTATTCTTGGTATAGTTACGTATTTTTGCCACAATTTAGCTAACTAACTTGGCATAACATATATACGCCACTGGTAAGATGAAACAGGGTGTCGTGTGTGCGCACACAAATACACTCCTACATCAACACTAGTACTATAAAACAAAGTATCAAAATAATTTTCTAGTTTACAAGAAAGGTCAGAGAAAATCACTAATTTTGGTCTGGAAAACAGGGAAAAGTCAGAGAATTTTGTAGAGCTGGTTTTGTAGACACCCTGACAGTATATCAATGTGAGAAGTGCCATAGGTTGTTTGCACCTACTGCAGGTTTAACCAGACATTTGAAAATGTATGAAGGTCTTGTTCTTCTGCCTGCAAAACAACACTACAAACCTGCGATGGTCAGGCACCTCTTGCTGCATCAGGNTATGAAGGTCTTGTTCTTCTGCCTGCAAAACAACACTACAAACCTGCGATGGTCAGGCACCTCTTGCTGCATCAGGTATTGGTGCACTGTCATCTTTGGACCTTCATGTGAACGCCATGGAAAATATGTCACCGATTCGGAGGAAAGAATGTCATCGTTGTGACGCGTGACGTATATGGGCATAATAATTATTTACGGCTCTGTCTCATCTTCATGTGACGTCACGTCACTCCGTGCAGGGTTTGAACCCAGGACGACTTGCTCCAGTGCCTACCAGCATACCCCTAGGCAAGGGACACCCAAGGACACTGCAGCCGAAGCCGTCTATGCCATTATGTCAGATGTCACGTGTCTTGTAATCACCCCTACGTGCGACAGAACCCAGCGCTGCTCCTAAGCGGCTGACAGCGACACAACCCGCACACAAGGAAAATCGCCACTTCCAGCCTCCGCCGAGAGAATGTGGCCTGCGCTGCTAGGGGAGGAGCCCACATCCAAAGAGACCCAACTAGTCGAAGGGAGCCAAAGGACCCGCACCGGCCATCTATATATGCCGGCACGCAGCCCCAAAACCTCAGTTGTATACTCGGCAGCTTGCTTCACCACCTCGTGTGCTGGAGTGCTCTGCCTACTTTCCTCACGAGAGATCAACCAGCCTTCCAGAGTTCTTCCAAACTTGTGTTCAACAACTGCCAAAGAAGTTTTTGCCCCCTTACACTTACTATCACTTTGGTAGTGAACCCCGTGTCCCTTCTGAACAACAGTATAGATAATTTAGGGTCAGTTGTTGTCATAGCTACCTAACTTATTTTCTGCTCGTTTAGTTTTGCCCCAGGTCCCCTTCACCTGGTTAACGTAATCTACTTACCTCAGTTTCAGTACAATTGTTTGCTAGGAGATAGTACGGGCCACTGTGTATTCCTCAGGGGTATAAACATGTATTCTTACATAACCCCGTGTGCTTATACTAGGGCGATTGTGACTTCAGTCCTCATAGAAGTCAAACCCACAAAGGAGAAGCAGGAGACAGCGTCTTGAAACTCACTTTGCCGAAACTAGTTTTAGGACTGCGGGCTAACCTTAATCATGTGCACGTACGTCACCAAACATAACCCAGTAGATGGTCACCTGTACCTTGAACCAAGTACTCCAGTACTTGGAACATTGTAAGGTAGAGCAACGACCACTAGGAACACACGCAATGAAGCGGCTACACATCCAGATCAGCTAACTCACTCCATCCACCGTGTTGAACTTTGCTGGTTGGAGTGACAGGACTGATTCTGGTTGGTCTAATCCCTTCTGGTTACACTTTAGCCAGGGAACTCGTCGCTTGCTCCTCCTCGGTGTGGTAGACCTTAGTACCTTCCTGTATGCCCTTCACCCACAGAAGCAATGCTAGGTGGAGAGCTAAGAGGGCAGCTACTTGCCTCTAAACCTAGTCAGTTGCTTTGCAACCCATTGCCGTCTGTCCTCAGCAGCCCCTCCCCATGGCACCAAGCTTAAGCTGCCCGACAACTGGCGAGGCCTCACCTCCCAGTACCCCCTGGCACCTCATTTCAGCCACCCCCAGAAGATCGCTGGTGAAAAGCAGATGATCGTAGTCCATCTATGACCGGGCCTACCAGTACCCCTGGACCATGCTAGCCCGCACTTCCAGGCACCGTAACCAACTTTCCAGGTGCCATTGCCGCCTGCACCAGCAATCAGCCCAGCAGCTGCCCTAGGACAGGACCCTCGTTCCAGCCAGCAGTCGCTGAGCCAGGATCTACCCGGGTGAGACCCAAACAAGGTAAAGCGACCCCAGTGCCTCTGACCGGCAGTATAGAAGCGTTGTCCGACAGTGACATCATTGTCATTTCTAATAGACGTTGTGCGTCAATTGTGGCAAGACCTTGACGGGTGACGGCCTGAGGAGGAGGGAAGTCATGTCAAAGAGCGAGGTGTATTTAGTTCTGCGCCAGGTCAGTTGCGTAGGATGGGGGTGGACTCTACGGCAGAGGCATCTGTAGAATAACCCGTCGGCCTTGCACTGGTCCCTTATATAAATGCTTCGGGTGCCTACTTGGCACAAAGTCTGTGAGGGCGAGGTGATGCCTCTGGGGCGTTGGACACATGGGCTCGGGCTAGCTTACCACTAATGTCGCTCCCTTGCGGTACATGTTGGCT